>BQNB010111781.1:3454-22279 GCA_026074375.1 Tanacetum coccineum | reverse complement strand
GTGGTGGCTTTATTGATAAACCAGGTTCTAGGTTCTGTTACTCATTCTTCTCTTTGGAATAATATCATTCATGAATTTAGACTGTTGTCCCTTAAAGGTATTAACTTGTTTTCGCATATGAAGAAGAAAGTGGGTAATGGGGTGCATACTTTATTTTGGGAATACAATTGGCTTACTGATTCCCCTCTCATGCAAATTTACCCTCATTTGTGGTGGAAAAACTTAGCGATATCTCTCTTATTTTCTCGTTTAGAAGAACCCCTCGTGGAGGTGCGGAAGAAGAGAAGTTAGTCATTCTTCTTGATAATATTGATTTTGTCATTCTTTCTAACTCTAATGATAGATGGGGGGTGGTCGTTAGAATCCTCGGGTGAGTTCTCGGTTAAGTCGGCTCGTGTATACATTGATGATTATTTTTTGCCTTTGGTTAGTTCTACCACTAGATGGGTGAAGGTAGTCCCAATAAAGATTAATATTTTAGCTTGGAAAGTATGTTTGGATAAGTTACCTACAAGCTTAAACTTGTCTCTTCGTGGGATAGATATTCCATCTATTACTTGTCCAATTTGTAGTTCCGTTGGTGAGTCTTGTTCCCATCTCTTCTTTTCATGTAACATGGCTCGACTCCTTTTAAGTAAAGTGGCTCGTTGGTGGGAATTGGATATCCCTGATTTTTTTTATCCTACGAAGAATGGCTCGCTTGGTTTATTTATCTTCGTCTTCCCAAAGGTTTTAAGGACGTTTTGGAAGGTATCTTTTATGTTATGTGGTGGGTGATTTGGAATTTCCATTCTGTTTGGAAGCTCTCAACCGCGTAGGGATCTTCTTTTCGATGAGATTGTTTTATTGTCTTTTTCGTGGGTTTCTAATAGATGTAAAAGTAACATTGATTGGATCTCTTGGTTGAAAAGTCCAAGATCCTTGTTTTTGTAATTTTCTAGCTCCTTGCTAGCTTCTAGTTTATATAAATTGCCGTTCAAAAAAAAATTAAATCACAACACTGATAAAGTCCTATTAATTAGACACATAACAAGTTTATTACTGCTAATGAAAAGTACGACTTTTACATACTAACTCTTTAAGAGGTATTCCAATACATTTATTTGTAACCAACATGAACTACAAACATCACAACAATTACTTGTTAATGTCAAATGCATATGAAGCTAGGGTCGACCTTAAAACTGAAGAGCAATTTGAAATCAAATCACTTGTATATTAATAAGATCGGGTAAAGTTGAAACCGCTGCAAGAGGTTCCATGAGCTAACAAGGACGAGCTGAACCCTAACCTTTGATTCTGGAGATCAAAGGACATGAAGTTATTCTCCATCTGAAACGTCCCAATAACAATCGGATCTTTAACATCTAAACCACCATCAACAAATGCAAAACATGCGGTAGCATTCCCGGTGAACTTCATCGAGTTGCCTCCGTATATTGTCCAGTTTTTTCCACTTTCTGTTTCAAGATTAATCTTGGGAACACGAAACCCGGTACCAATAGATCTAATTGCACTAGATTTTAGACATAGACTAAAGGGTTTAACTGTGTTTACTCGGTGAATTTTTCTTGTAGCTTCGGAAAAGCTTGTGATAAGAGCCTTATAGATATCACTTCTGAGTGTGGTGTAAGGCAAAATGGTACTAAGCTTCACTAAACCAATTTTTAACGGTAAAGCAACCGGTGTCCCTTCTATTGAAATTCGGTTGATCTTGATATAGTATCCAAGGGATTTGGAGGACATTCTTTTCATCGGAGTGTAAGAAAGTATGCTTCTGAGATCACGGTTGTTGGATTATATGGTAGTTGGACTAGCTCGATCACAACTAGAGGTGTGTGAGCCTATTGGGGGCACACACGAAAAAACATTTAGAGTACATTTATACTTCACGATTTGTTTCTATGTGAACCGTTTGGACATTGAATAATCGAGACATGAACCTTATTGTGTCTTAATTTGGTGGCCGGTTTTAAGAGAAGGTTCTAGAGAGAATGTCTATATTCAATGTACTTAGGTGATAAGGGAGATATCAAGAGATAAGGAAAGGGTTTAAGGAATCATGATAAGGGTAAAAGTGTTTTGGGTAAAGCTTATCATGTTTAGGGTTAAAGGCTATTTAAAGGCCTCAATCCCTACTCCTTATGGCCGGCCAATTCATAAGAATAACATACAAGTCTTCTTTGTTTCCTCTCTTCTCCTATAACAGCCGATTATATAAGCCTTGTTTAGGTTTCATCATTTTCGGTTCACCTATTTACTTTCTGTCTTATTTCGGTTGATCTATATAGGATCAATCAAGTGGTGGTTTGATCCAAGGCTTGTTAAGGAGGTTCATACATACGGTTTACTTGTTCCCAAGGCGTGGGAACTATTAGATTCGATCTAGAGTGCTTGGTTTTGGTTAATCGGTTATTCTGACCTAATTCGGTTACAACCGAATTAGGCTAAACCCTAGCATCTATTTTCTGTATTTCGGTTCTCATTCTTGTGAGGGTTTTGGGATCGAATTTTCAGTAGGTTTTGGATACAAGAGTTGTATTGGGTATACGTGAGGTTTGGACTAGCATCCGGGTGTGCTTGTTTACGTGTTTGTGTGAGCACTCGTAGAGGTGACCACTTAGTCACTAGTTTCGTTCATTCGGTTTGTGATTCTTGCGGGTGACATCAAGGGTTAGTATTCTATTTATGTTTCATGTTCCTTTATGTGTTTTATCAGTATGTTAATTATTTGTACTATACTAGATCCATATCCGCTGCGTACTCGTAAGAGTTAATGGTTAACTTGATTGTTAAATTCCAACACCCCTTTCTTCCAGACCATTGTTACTTATTTATGAAGGGGAATAACAAAATGAAACGTGGTTACGAGATAATATGTTTAATAAATAACGTATTAGAGTCACCTATTTTGCATTCATTACATGCCATGGAGAATAAAGGGTGTTCTTTTGCTTAACATTTCCCTGTGAGTGAAGATGTCATTTTAGAAGTAGAAGTTAAGGAAACATAACCAAGGACATAGGTGGTTTTTAAAGTTAGTATGTGTTCAACTATGCGCGGTTTTATCTATTTGATAATAGAAAAAATACGTGGATCGGCTACAAATCAGCCCCGCCGCAACGTGCGGGTACCTTCCCACTCGTTCATTCTCTATATATAGTTATTGATAAGTTTCATCCTTGTACGCAAATGGCCCCTCAACTTCATGATCTTTTATGCTTTATTATTAAAACTTCATAGTTTTTGCGTAGCTTTAGTCCATGTGATGAGTCATCATTACGGCGTAACGGCATCGACCACGTTACTCCGTAAACCTTCTAACGCAGCATTCCATAATTTAGTATTAAATTTGGTTACGGCGTAATTATATCAACCGGTTACGCCGTAACCCTTAGTCAGCAACATAATCTTTTTCATAATAATTGATTACGACGTAACTCCTGCGGGACGTTACGCCGTAATGTTTTGTCCACATGAAATCTTCGTAATTAATAATTGATTACGGCGTCGGGACGTTACGCCGTAATGTTTTTTAAGCTTGCAATTCGACAAAAATATATTACCCTTACTAAATAATATAGTAGTGGTATTATTCTTCGTTTGGCTCCTAAGTTGCTTCCTGGGGAAATATAATAGCCCTCCATAATATTTTAGTGCCTTTACTAAATAAATTAGTATTGGTACTAAATTTGGCCATTTAACGCCTTTTTTCTTTCCATTGCCCAAATTACATGAAATTCGAAATATAAACGAATTAAGTGTCGAAATCATATAACGCAATGCAATAAACGCGGGAATTTGATATGAAAAATATTAAATATTTAATGTCATCACTCTTCTCGATCACGAGGTATGTATGTCCTCCTCCTCTTTGGACCCGATCTCGAACCCCCGACTTCTTGCTCACACAAAGCTACAAATTGTTCATACGCCGCATAATCCCGCATATATCGATTCCGATCACCTTGAAAATAAACATCATAATGATCGTATGTATTGGTGGCGTCGGGATTGTTTGGATCGTAGGTGTTGAATGTGTTGAAAGTGTTGGGAATTATTTGGATACATAGTTGAAATAAAATTGAGTATTATTGAAGTCGAAAATATATCGGAAGTGTGTGTGAAGTATGAAATAATAAGGAGGTATTTATAGGATTTTTAATTGGGGAAAATGAGATTTTTTGTGTTATTTTTTTCAAAAATCCGCTCCTCCAAACGGCTAGAAACGGTAACATTTTAGAAAAAAATGAAAAAAAAAACTCAACAGCGTGGCTGGTTGCAACGACGAGAGACCCAACGGCGCGAGGGCCAGTATGGTGCGCCATTGACTTTTCTCAACTGGATGTTTGGCACCAAGCAATGGCGGATGCGTACCCTCCCCTCTTAGTAATTATAGTTTATTTTATGATCAAAGGCACTTTTTATTGTGTAAAAATTGTCCTATATGTTTGTGGTTTTTTTTCACACGTTTACAAGAAAAGGATATTCTATCAAATATTTCAGAGATTAAATTTGTTAGTGTGTTGCGTTAGCGCACTAGATATTGTTGGTGTTCTGACGGTGTTATATCAATAAGTGACGTCGTTGTAATTCTTTTCTTATAACTTTGAACAAATAACTTAATTAAAAAAAAACTCAAGTTATAGAACACTTTCGAATCCCATAATTTTTAAAATAAAACACAAAAATATGTCAAAAACCATATAAAAAAACTGACGCTCGGATCTGCTGGGAATCGAACCATGAACTTCAACAAGCAAAAGTACCCGCGCGTTGCTGCGGGGCGGGTATGTTTTCATTGGTGCGGGGCGGGGTTTTTTTTAATTGGTGTCGATCAGTACTTTTGTAAAATTTTTCCTATTTTGTGCCGAGTAATTTTTTTTATATTGGGTTTATTTTTTCGGTCTCATGTTTAATAGTTTTTTTTATACGGGCTTATGTGTTGGGTCTCATGTCGCGGGTATTTTTTTATCTGAATAATTCAGTACTTTTGTAAAAAAAATTCCATTTTTGGCTCGAGAAATTTTTTATATTAACTAATTTATTTATTTAAAAAAAAAGTTAAATGGGCCGGGGCTGTCGTTTTCGGGCCAAGCCGAAACGACGTCGTATCAAATGGGTTTTGATTATAAGTATAAGAAAGTCGTAAATAGTTAAAAATTGAGGGTACGCTTTGTAAATTTTTCTTTTTTTAAATTTATATTAAACTTCAACATTTTTTATAAAAGCGTGCGTACGTCGTAAGCATTTCAATATTGGGCTCGTTTTGTTCGCAATTCAAAGATCTTTCCGATAATATTTTTTTTATCTAAATGAATCGGTAGGTATGTGCTATATATTTGATAAATACAGTTTATTATATAAAAAAGTCTTAAATATTTAAAAGTTGAGGGTCTCTTTTGTAAATGGGCCGAAAAAGTTTTTTTTATGTTGGGCCGCGTTTTGGGCTGTCGTTTTCGGCCCAAGCGGAAACGACGTCGTATCAAATGCGTTTTGATTATAAGGGGGTGTTTGTATTTGCGTTTGTATGCAAATTATCTGATTATTGCGTTTTTAAAACGCAAATAATCATCTTTTTGTGTTTGGCAAACAAAGTTGAAAAATCAATTAACTGCGTTATAGTACTTTCAAAATGACGTTTTGTAGCAGCAGCACATCTCATGCTTTTTGAAAACGTGATATTCTTTTTTTTGTTAATTACTATTTTGTCCTTATCAATGTGTGTGTCTTTTTCATCATGTCTTTTTCATGTAATGTCTTTTAAGTAATTTTACTCTTAAAGCTTTTGAATAATTTGTTTTGCCAAACACTTAAAATACCAATTATCTGATTATTACGATATCAAATAGCATAATCAAATCCAAACACTATATTTTAAAACCTCGTTTTGTAACAGCTGATTATTTGATTATTCGTTTTCAAAACGAATAATCTATTTTGAATAAGCAATCCCAAACACCCCCTAAGTATAATTACCAGCCTACCCGTTGTCGGACAAGAACATCCTCTCTTTCATTCTATTTAACACAAAACTTTACAAACAGACAAACCTTTGGGGGCTTAGCCCATATAATAATAAGTCGGCTATAGCATGGAATCAAATTAAGTAGGGCATAACACAAAAATGTATCCAACTTAATGGTCATTTCCAATCAAGTCGTACTTTTTTTCTTGCGTAAAAAGGTATCCATCTTATCTTTTTTTGCCAATTTGGGTATTTTCGTTAAACATTTAACGATCATCCGTTAACTTTTACATTTCAAGTCCACCGTTGCTACCTCCACCATCAATCATCATCGCCGGCCACCAAACATGTGTATATTTGGTTCCTCTTGGTTGGAAAAATTAGTAACCTGTCTAAATATATCGAATCTTTGCAATCCTTAAGCAGTCACTACCATTAGTATTGTCAAAGGTTTCAAAGATTGTTTGCAAACGGAACAAAATCATTTTTTTTAACTCTTATTGAAGTAACAACGTACGTTTAAGTTTTAACTATATAGGCATAGTTGCTATAGTCTTAACAAATCTATGATATAAAAAGTATACTAAGTTCTGACAGATCTCTAAAATGGCTATAACTATATGATTGACTGTTAGTAAAAATGATGTCAAAGATCATGCTTGAGTGTGTGTTTTCTGCCTTAAAGTTGTAGTAATCACGTTATTGATTGTATCAAAAAAAATTATGTCTAGTAACGCAAGAGTCTTCTTTCAATAATGAACTTAAAACATGAAAACACATATTATTCAAAATTATTGATAGACGTATAGATGCGTAATTCAGTTGTAAAAGTGAAAGTTATTGATATATTTTTAACCTCGATTAAGAGTATTATAATATGGTGGTGGTGGTAACGGCCGGTAGACTTCAAATGTAAAACTTAACGGATGATCGTTAAATATTTAACAAAAATACTCAAACTGGCCAAGAAAATAAGTTGGGCGCCTTTATATGCAAGAAAAAAAGTGCGATACCTTGATTGAAAATAACCATTAAGTTGAGTACCTAATTGGGTCATTTGCCCAATTAAGTAAACTGTAGTTAGGGGTGTTCATTATTTGGGTAATAACCAAATAAACCGAAAATCGAAACTAAACCGAACTTATAATCGTATCGAATTTGCTAAAATCAGACGGAACCGAACTAAAAATTTGGTTTTCGTTTTGGATATGGTTTTGGAAATCAGAACCAGAAACTGAATTTATATATATATATATATATATATATATATATATATATATATATATATATATATATAATATTTATATATATAAAAAGACGATTAAAATTTTATTTATTTATATATATAATAAATAAAGGTTTTTTTTTAAATGTTGCTTATGTCACAAATGACATCATAAAAGCCACGTGGCCGTGTGATTATACATTTTAGTCCCTAATTTGATGATCAACGTTTTAAATGATATTTATTCTATACCGTTACACTTTCCACATATATTACCCGTTTTCTCTCATTCTCTCTTAGTTTAAAAATAACAATTCCAAAATCTACACATATCAGTCAAATCATATCCATGAATCTATATTTAAAAAACAAAAAATTGCTAATTCACTAACTCAATTTTAAAGCATAACACTAATTCTTTTGAGTGATTAATGGTAACGGAAAATTTGCCAAAGTATATGCGATATCCATGTTCTGCTTCATATATATGATTATGTTTATCTAATTGATATAACTATTCTATTTTACAAGTTTTTGTGTGTACATGGACTTTTCATTTTTAGATCCTCATGTTATTTGCTACATCGGATCTATACTTAAATTGCTGACAAAATAGTGTAAACATGTTACAAATGAGTGATTAGCAAAAAAAAATTGGGTCTACTGTTTATATGTAGCAAACATTCTTTTGTGCCGAAAGATATCCATTTTGTGTACTAGGTGGGATTGGTCAGTGAGTGCCTTTAGTATTTCGCTAAACAATGGTTATGTGGAATGGTGAACAATCATGATAACAGATTATTGATGGTTCTTTTGTGATTCCAAAAAATCAGAGTCGTCTCAAAGTTTTCGGTGACCCTAGGCAATAACAAAAGGGAGGCCGTATTACATTTGTAAACTAAAGAGAAATTGCATATAAATTTAAATTATATGACTCATATATGTTTAATATTATACGTATTTAGATGCAAAACTAATAAAATGGTGGCCCCTTTCAAGTGGAGGCCCTGT
The DNA here is from genome assembly GCA_026074375.1 of Tanacetum coccineum. Lineage (NCBI taxonomy): Eukaryota > Viridiplantae > Streptophyta > Magnoliopsida > Asterales > Asteraceae > Tanacetum > Tanacetum coccineum. The sequence continues at coordinate 14,075 of BQNB010111781.1, read as the reverse complement.
GCGACGGCACCTATTGCACACCTATCCGAGACCCCTCTGCAAAAAACCTACGCGTGGCGTGAAAAATAGCTCATGCTTATGTTTTCATACCAACTTTGTGTGTTTCATGCAACGTAAATCACCTTAAATATCTAATTGCTACATGTTCCCAACACTGAAATGTGTCTGTAAATAAGAAGGGTGTTATCACATATTGAACAATCATATCATGTTAGTTATAAGGTGGCTGCGTGAAAAAGGAGATGTGAACCAGGTTCTTTGAGAGGACAAACTCACGTATTCATTATACATACAGAAAAGTAAAATATATAGCGGGCTACTTCCTTTGTATTCTCACATGGATTTTCCTTCCTATTTAATGATTTGAAACAACCATTTTGACAAATATATGCAGCTCTTTAACGCTATAGGAGTTTCTATATGTTGCTACAAAAATCTTCATATGTTACAGGTTTATGCATTTTAATTTATATTCTATCCTCAAAAAACAAATCTTGATGGATGAGCCATGATGGCTTGATCTTTTGCAAATACACTTAGATAATAACAAACATGACCATGTTATACATGTGACGTAAATCCGTAATCTAATACTTATAGCTTGTATATTATCTCTACATCTAGAAATTTGTTTGAGAGTTAAAAAAATTAAAATTTGAGATTCTGATTTAAATGTGTTTATATTTTAGACTACGCATGTGTTAGTCATTAACAAACTTTTGTTCATCCTTTTGTTCATCCTTTTGTTATTGAATGCAAATGTATCTTCACTTTTTAATATTATGCAGATGAGTATTGGATCTTTGATAAGAGCTTTTTTCAAAGACGTTTAGGTTTTTTGGGAAGTTCATTTTTGTATGTTTTGTTCAAGCTCGCCTGTAACTTTCACAAGTCTGAATAAATGGTTTGGTTTTTGTTAGTTACTCATCACAATGACAGGTTTGTTAAAACTACGATGTTTTTGTGGCTGTTACTTTTTATTTTTCATATCATTTAATACTTCAAATATAATAAATTTTACCTTTTTTTTTTGAATTTTTTATATAGCAACCCGTAATTTTCACGAGTTTAATAAAATAAGCTTTTTTAAAACTTGTCATGTCATTTAAGCAAGCTGGACAAGGTGCCACATCATTTAAGCCACGTCACTTAATCCACATGTACAAGAAACTGTTAATGAGCTGAATTTTGGTACCTGTATTTTTAGGATTGTTTCACCACTTAATTGCTAATTCCTTACATACTTTTATCAGTTATTAATTTTGTTTGACTATTCCTTAAACATACAAGGAAATCAGTTACCATATTTCTTCAAAATTCTCAATTCTTTTTATTGTTTCCAAATTTCAGATAATTTTAGAATCAATTTTTTTTATTGATATAGTGATTGACAGGAACACACCTTACTACTATCCACTGTTAATCAATCAGTTATGTTTTTTTCCAGTAACTAATACCTACAAAATGTGTAATTTTTGTTATGTTAAACTATAGAACGTTGCGTATCTATTTTAAGGGCGTTTTCTAGGTATGGGAATTGCATGAACCTGGATTTTTCAAACATTTTAAGAATGAACAATCGTTTTGTGGGAAATACTATTTGAGCATATCCTTCAGTGACCACATATTGAACGCATTCGCTATGATCCAAGCACGCCTAACTATAGATGATTACCTTTATTGACCGCAGATTCAACCCATTTACTTCTAAATGGGTCAATCACGGACATGTTGTATTTCTTATAGGTCGAATGGGCAAAATAAACAAAATCATATTGCAATAAAACGGGTCTAAATTTCGCCAAAATATATTATTATTTGCTATTTTGTGCTTGGGTATTGATAAAAATGCTCAAAACTGATTTCAATACATGATTCGATATTGCTTACTTCAAACTGGTTTATCTTTGCTTATTTCTTTTTAACATTGTATGTTCATGATCATCAGTATGCAATGTTATTGCTTCTTTTATGTTGACATATTAAAAAAGTTTTATAGAAATCAAGATTTTCACATTAATCCCACATGATATGTGTTTTTTTTTCCGTATTCAATTACTCAGCTCAAATTTATTATGGATTCAATTATTTTCGTATCTAGAATAGATGTTATTCAATCGTCAGGTATGACGTTTGCGTTTTGCTATTGTTTCCTGACCGTCGATTTACTTACATATATATAACATCTTTTTGTCAAATTTCTTATACTTACATACATGTATATAAGAACCATTGTCTTAGTCTTTTCTGTATATTTGCCTAAATTATATCTCACTTAAGATGGGGGGCCATAGTTTTTCAAATGGATTTTAGTTGTTTGAGTGGTGTCCTTTTTAGAAGTGATGTTAAAAATAGATTCACTCGGCTGAAAGCACACAAGTTGTTGTACGATGACATGGTTGCCAATAATGATTAGATAGATGACGATGTTTTACAATTTTGATGGTAAGTACTTTTAGAATGTACCTAATCGATTTAAGTTAGTTTTTTTACCGCTAGATGAAAATATATGCAGGACCATGGGTTGTTTTAAGCCATTTACGATGTTGGTCTCCTTCACCCAACTTAATGGACATGATTGTTTCATCCTCATGCCCTTTTTACAAAATCTGACTATTATATATTGTCATATTTATTCTTTTTTGGTTTAGCATTTCCAGGTAATATGAACATTCATCATGTTTTTAGGCTTACTCTTTTACTGTACATGAACAAGATTTACAGGATACCAAGCGAAAACAAATGGGGGTTCCTTCATGCTTTGCATGAATGATAGATGTATGTAGAAAGCAGGTCTTAAATGGTAGTTGCCCAGGAACAAGGTTTTATCCTCTGTATTTATCCTCTGTTAAGTTAGACTACAATCAATATTAATTACTCTCATAATAAACATAAGTGTGATCTTTTCTTTAAATTTGAACATCTATGTATAGCTTCAAATTTTTATTTGAATTCAATTTTCACCTATTATTTCGTTTGCAGTCCGCAAATTGCAGGCTATAATTGATTCTCTTTTAAACAATCATGTAAATTTAGTGTTTTATTTCAGAATTTACAACATTTACTTTATATAGTTGAACAATGTTTGTTTCAACCTTCTATAAGCCACCCGTGATTTATCACGGGTTTATAGGCTATTCTAATATAAAAAAAAAACTTTTTGTACTTGAATTTTTTTTTCTAAAAATCTAAATAAATGGTGTAATTCCGGCTATTTGGGTCAACCCGAGAACCGAACCGAATTCAAATTCGGTTTTCGGTTCGTTTCAGTTTTTTTTATTAGAACGACAACTATTATAAAATCAACTAGCAAGAAGCTAGAAAAAGAATTACAAAGAGATCAAATAGGGTGTTGCAACCAACTATCCCAACTAAAAGTACAATTACATCTAGAAAGGCGCCAAGCGAAAGAGCGCGAAACAATATCGTCAAAAATAACATCTTTACGAGGGGCTTTCGACGAGAAGAGCAACTGATTACGAAACATCCATACGCTCCACCAAGTTATATAAAGAACTCCTTCCAGCAAATCTTTAACTTTAGAGCTTAATCTGATGGAATTGAACCAATTAAGCCAATCAGCATATGAACCAAGGGGCGTCCATGATAGATTCCACCAGCGGCATACGAGCCTGACGATATCCGTAGCCAATCTGCAACTGAAGAACAAGTGCGAGGAATCTTTCTGAGCAGAGGAGCAAAGCGGACATAAAAGATCAGAAACTAGGACACCACGATGTTGTAAATTGGACTAACCGAACGGAATAAACTGGACAACCCGATAACCAAACCGATCAACGCCCCTAACTGTAATCAAATTCTAGTTTTGTCGATGTTTCATCACGTTCCAATCTTATATGAAGGCTTGTTGTTCGTGTTCTATTTTTTACCATGATAATTCTAGTTTATTGTACTTAAACCAATAATTAATATATATATCATTTTAGGCAAGAAACGACGTCGTTTCTTGCCATGCTTGCTACAGTGATTTTTTTTGAGCTCCTACTTTGGGCCGGCCCATTTGCATTTTTTTTTTCTTTTTCTTTAAATAGGCAACAAAAAAAATATTTGGCACAAAATAGGAAAAAAATTACAAAAGTACTTATTTATTCAGACAAAAAAATATTCGCGACATGAGGCCCAACACATAAGCCCATATAAAAAAACAAACTATTAAACATGAGACCGAAAAAATAAACCTACACAAAATAATATAAAAAAATTTGCTCGGCACAAAATAGGAAAAAAAATTACAAAAGTACTGATTTATTCAGATCAAAAAATACCCACGACATGACGCCCAACACATAAGCCCATATAAAAAACACAAACTATTAAACATGAGACCGGAAAAATAAACCCGCAAAAAATAAACACTACAAGAAAATTGGCCTTTTCGTCACTAACAGTGTAAAAATTGGTCACAAAGTCGTTTAGTGACCAAATTTATGCTCGTCACTAGTCGTCACTATAGCTCCGTCACAAATAAATTAGAGACCAAAATATTTTTGTCACTAATCGGTGACGAGAATAATGGTCACTTTTTACCCCTCTTAGTGACGAAATATTTGGTCACAGTGACGAAAGTGACGAAAAAGTCGTCACTTATATTTACTATTAGTGATGAGAAAGTCGTCACAGAGCGTAGCATTAGAGACTAAAAAAGGTGGTCACTAATTATGAACATATAACAAAAAAAATTAGTATGTTCATTGTAGTGCATCCACAAACTAAAATCTTAAAATCTGTAGCAACACAGAAATAAATCTAAACATTAACTGTATTTTACAATACCAAATTTCTCTAAATATATCAAAGATTACCACTTATAAGAGACTTCCTATATGCATTTAGTGTAAGCTAAAAGCTCCCTTTTGGTCTCACATCAAGCTCATATACTTCACCCTTTCCCTTGCGGGAGAACTATGCACGCTAGTTTCTTGAAGCTGGACTTGAACTAGTGGTTCACGTACAGGTGGCAATTGCCTATTAGGGTATTGGACTACTGGCCTGAGATTGTTGGTGGGACACTAGCCATGGGTGCAGGTGCAAGAGTGTATTGGAAAGTTGTTTGGAGTACCGGTTCCGGTCTAGGCATCACTGGAGTTATTGTCGAAGAAGCTATAGCTTATCAATCTAAGAAAAAAATGCATGAATATAAGAACAGAACAAGATACAAACAGAAATAGGCAGTAATGATGGACATACCGGGGGTATTAACTACCCTCTATATTCAAAGTATATATGCTGCAAGTTCAGAAAAAGTAATCAGAAAAGCTCAGATGACGAAATAAAAACAAAAACTTGATATATTCAAATGCGTGATACCTTAGGAGGAATCTGACCCTTTTCATTTGAGGCTCATGGCTGATATATCATCACATATTGTTCAAAGCAACTTGTTTGGCTAAAAAGTTTTAACTTTATCACGTGCAGTAACCAATTTCAAACACATTGAATATTGCTTGTATGTTGTATGGCAATAAGTAGATAACATTTTTGATAACGGATCCAAAACAACCTGCCAAAGGTCCAAAATATTGGGATTAAAGGTCTCTGCTTGTATTTCATGTAATCACGTATGGATGATAGCAATGTCTACTATATTATGTCTGGAGGCAAATCCTGGACCGAGAAACAGATGACATCTTCCAAAAGAAATTCATCTGTTTCTTTTAGAAATAAAAAAAAAACCGATTAACTTTTGCGATTCTCAGGATAAACAAGAACTCTAGAGCAAAATGCTAGATTTACGATCTTATAGGACAGTGTTGGCTAAAACAAAATTATTCTTTTCTTAGAACTTCATATTAGTCATAGCATAAAAAAGGGTCCAAAGAGCAACCTCAACTAACTAGCATTTAGCAATATAACGAATACTTGATGAGCTATACAAATGGCAAGCGTAAGAGATATGAACCTTGACATGAGATATGAACAAACCTGTGGGTATAAATTGAACTTCGCCTTTAGTCCATCAATGAGCCGCCCTGACATGCTTCAATTCAAAACAAACTCGCATGCCTCATTCCTTGCTTGTGGAACCACTGTCCTTGGCATCAGCTGGATTGAAAAAGAACAATCAGCTTCAGTCTACTGGAGAATAGCAAATATATCATAGCAACAAGCTAAGAAAGATACCAAACACAATTTCTCTCAAATATATCAAAGATTACCACTTGATAAGGAACATCCCTATATGCATTTAAGTGTAGTCTCAAAGCTCCCTTTTGTCTTCAGAAACAACAGAGCTTTGGCTCATTACGAATGGATAGCTTAGTAGTCATTATGACACTTTTGATGCTATACCTACAATCACAGCCCAATAACAGTTTAGTACAACTAAGCCTATATGCAATGTACTTTGGAAGATTTTTTTGAAACCATGGATGCTTGTATATTTCAAGAATAGTTATACGGTTAACTGGATCTACAATAAGCATCCGTGAAATTAAGTCACGTGCTCCAAGAGACAAGTAATTTGGGATTGTGTATATTCCACTCTGACACCAAGTAATTCTAAGTTAGTATAACCTTTTTTAAAACTAAGAACAAAAATATACCTTACAAACCTTTATTTTTGCTAATAAGGTAGACACATTCTCATCATCAAAAGGAAGTATTGCAGTGAGAAGAGCATATAATATAACCCCACAACTCCAAACATCGACTTCAGGACCGGCATAAAGACGTCCGGAGAGTACCTACATCAAAATATAATATGAAATAGTCATAAAATCCTATAATTACTAATAAAACGTGTTGTAAAATATAGTATTTAGACGTGCTTCAGCTATATTAAACCTCTGGAGCAGCATAACTTGGGCTTCCACAGCTTGTTTTTAATAGATGGCCATCTCGCATAACATTGGCTAGTCCAAAGTCAGCAACTTTGACATTCCCTTTTGAGTCAAGAAGTAGGTTTTCCGGCTTAAGATCTCGGTGAACGACCTTATGAAGGTGGCAACTCTCTACACCTGAAATGATCTACGTGGAGTAACCATACCGTATCAGTTTCTTTCTAGTATTAATAAATTTAGTACAGAATTACCAGAATTAATTAGCTTATGTATTGAATAAGTAAACTCTTAATTTAGAATATTGGGATCATATGTGACATAACAAAAGTGGATGTTTGTGTGCAAGAAAAATAATGATTCATACCTGCTGAAAGTAATGGCGAGCCTCATTCTCCTCAAGTCGCCCATTAGTGATAATATAATAAAATAGTTCACCTGAGTTCATATACTCCATCATCACATATTTTGTTGGTGTGTAGGTCTAATTTCTTATCTTGGTAACAGTTTAGTACAACTAAGCCTACGACACCAACCGTGGCAACTCTAATTCCAATGTATTCTAGTTCCACCTTCAATAACAAATATTAGGATTAGATGGTAACTATTATTATAGAAATCAAGAGAAAGATGCCATTATGTAAAGGCCGGACAATCAAAGTTTGCAAGCTGCATTCTATTTCTGCAATAACTCCCAGGGGTGTATAGATGTTCATTTAAAGTGATTCGTTCAACTTTAGCTGCAAGAATCAGTTTTGAGTATGTTTCGCATTTTCTATTATCAAATTAAGAGCCAGAGCAATATAATTCATATATTCTAACTGTATAAGCGGCTCTTTGAGATAAGTTTACCTATTAAGGAAATAACCTATCTATTTATAACCACATACTATATGTAGTATCTCTAAGTTTGCCGCCACCTAATAAGCATTCTTAACTAGTTTAACTAAATAACTTGAATATGTAACAGAACAAAAATATAACTAAAAAGCGACTATAAAACTACCTACCTAAACCAATGTCTACAACCGTTAACCATCCCCAATCATTTAACGACGATGTTAAATTCGAACAAAACTCCGACCTCATTCCACCTATAACCACATTGATCCAGTCAACTACTAATGTTTTCATTGAGGCGTTTTATCAAATGCTTTGTGTTCATGCTTAAAATGAAAGAAAAAAAAACTAAATTAGCAATTATATGATAAATGAGCACATCAATCCCGTTACGTCTAGCCTAATATACCATATCACGTATAGCGTTTTACAAGCTCAAATCATAAAACCCCCAAAATTAACCAATCATCATAAAAAATAACAAAAATCGCCTAAAGTATCGAAATAAAAAAATTGAAATTTTTTTAACAGGAATCATACTTAACACCGGATATGAGTGGAACATGAGCTCTGACTGAACGAAACCCGATCGAACTTGTTAAATCGAAACCCTAACAATCAAAAATTGTTTAATCGAAACTCTAACTGTGTATTTTTGTGTGTGCGTTTTTGATTTTGATTGAATGTGAGGCGTGATATTACTGAACAAAACCCTAACGCTGTTTATGTTGTGAAATTTTTGTGTGAAATGAATTGAGGTCTTCGAATTTTGAGTCATGTGAACGAATCTGTGAATTGGGAATTTTGAGTTGGGTGTTATTTTTCTAAGGTAGTAATATTTTGCATAAGTAGAAAATGTGGTTTTTTTTCTAAGTTATTTTTTTCACTTATTTACTTATTTTTATTATATCTTTAATATTTAAGTTTTTTTTACAAATTAATATTAGTGAAAAATAATATGTTTATTTATGTTTGACGTTTAAGTTTTTTTTTCTCTATTTTGTATACGTCTAGGGGACACTTGCCCAAACAAAATTAAATATTTACAACTTAACATATTTCTTTATAATGCATGTTTTATATCTGTAGCGTATGATAATGATTTTTAGGTGAATATACGAATATGTAAGTTCTAGTAAGTATATATATAAATGCCTTTATTTTTAATCGTTTTATAGAATTAGCAATGTGTGAAGTAGTGACCAAAATTTTCGTCACCGATGTTTATCATATCAATGACCATATTATTCGTCACTACCCTAGATCAAAAATACCTAGAATTTAATTTAGTGACTACATAATGACCACTTATAAGTTTCGTCACCGTCTTATTATTAGTGACGAAAAATAGTGACCATAAACTATATCATCACTGAATTGTGACCAAAAAAGAAAGTCATCACTTAATTTTTGTCACTAAAGCCCCTTTTTCTTGTAGTGTAGATCTATAAATTACATAATTGTTATCAAGAACGTTAAAAATTGATAAGTTTTGATGCTGTTTAATTTTTTTTATGATGATCTTGTGTTCATAAACCCTAATTAGGGTTAATAAATTTAATCAGACAAAACCCTAAGATGTATGCAATTTTTTATTTGATGGATATCATAGTTTAATTGTTAATAATCGGTATGTATTAATTCTTAATATGAATCTTCTCATTTTATTAAACGTTAATTGATGAGATCCATGGTGAATCTTGCAAGTTTACCATGGATGATGACATGTGATATATGATATATGAATGTATAATAATTGTTAAGTGTTAAACATGCATAATTGATGATAAAAATCGAATCTTGATGTGTATTAGTTGAATTTTACGTTTTTCGTAAGTGTTATGACACCTGTTAGTAAAAAATTCATAATAAATTCATCCGATATCAAAAAAAATTGAAATTTTTGTGGGTGGTCCACGACTCGTAGATCTACAACTTTGTAGTTTTGAGCTAATGCTCGAGAAGACTCTAGCTACACTCTGACGTGACTTGAAGTGAAATTTAAATTGTTTTGATAGTTTTATGCTATGTGTCTTTAATTTAAGAAAAAATTACATGTTTCGTCCCTATGGTTTATACCAAACATCAAGTTTCGTCCCTATTTCATTTTAATTACACTGGGCGTCCCTAATTTTGAAACTTGTAACGCTGGCCGTCCCTATTTTGGATGGTCGTTAACTTTTTTCGTTAAGTCTAATATTTGTGAGGGCATTTTGGTATTTTCTATTATAGGGACTAAACTTGTAATTTTTTTCGTTCGTTTTAAATTAAAAAAAAATGTTTTTATGTTATTATACGTAAAGAATTTAAAATTTAAAAAAAAATTCGTACTTTTAAAAATCTAATTTTTTTTTAAATTAATTTTTTTCGTACTTCTTAAATTAAAAAAAAATTACGTTGTTATTCGTTAAAAAATTTTAAAAAATTTTAAAAAAATTCATACTTTTTAAAATCTTAATTTTTTAAAATAAATTTAAATCTTTTTTCGTACTTTTTATATTAAAAAAAAATTTAGGTTTAAATTTTTTTTAAACTCATCTCCAAATTAAAAAAATTTTACAAATTCTTTTAAAAAAAATTTGCACTTTGTAAAATCTTAAATTTTTTGAAAAAATTTAAATCTTTTTTCCTATTTTTTAAATTAAAAAAAAAGTAAATTTAAAATTAATTTTTTTTAAAAGTTAAGAAAAAAAAGTAAAAAAAAAATCGAAGTAAAAAGTAAAAAAGTTTTAACTTTTTATTTTTTCTTAACTTTTAAAAAAATATTTTTTTTGTTAAATTTAAAAATGTAGGAAAATTTTTTTTAAATACCTAATTTTTTTTTTAAATATAAAAAGTACGAAAAAAGATTTAAATTTATTTTAAAAAATTTAGATTTTAAAAAGTATGATTTTTTTTTAATTTTTTAAAATTTTTTAACGAATAACAACGTAAATTATTATTTTTTATTTAAAAAGTACGAAAAAATTTTCATTTTTTTTAAA
>BQNB010111780.1:0-22279 GCA_026074375.1 Tanacetum coccineum | reverse complement strand
TAATATAGTAACTTTATCAAACTTCCATATCTATTTTTAGTTAACGATAACTAAATTTAGACATCAAAAAAAAGAAAATGAATTATATACGTATACTATATTTGGGTTAAAACTACGTCGTTTTGATCATGCTTGCTACAGTAGCTACAGTAATCGGCCCATTGGGCTCTCACTTTGAGCCGGCCCATTTGACTTTTTTATTAAGTAGGCAACTTAAAAAAAAATTGTTCGGCACAAAATAGAAATTTTTTATACAAAATTACTGATTTATTCAGATCAAAAATTATTCGCGCCATGAGGCCCAACACATAAGCTCATATAAAAAAAACTATTAAACATGAGACCGAAAAAATAAACCCGCTAAAAAAAATTGCTCAGCACAAAATAGGAAAAAAAAATATAGATTTATTTAGATAAAAAAATACCCACGACATTACGCCCGCCCAACACATAAGCCCATATAAAAAAAACTATTAAACATGAGACCGAAAAAATAAACCCGCATAAAATAAAAAATATAAAAAAATTGCTCTGCACAAAATAGGAAAAAAAAATATAGATTTATTCAGATCAAAAAATACCCACGACATGACGCCCAACACATAAGCCCATATAAAAAAAACTATTAAACATGAGACCGGAAAAATAAAGCCGCACAAAAAAAAATTAACGCCCCGCATCAACGGACGGGCAATCATGCTTAAAAAAACACCCACATCTATGATAAAAGAAACACCGCCCCGCAGCAACGCGCGGGCAACTATGCTTGTTATATATATTATCATTTGAGATGTGTTGACTTTTGTATTTACTGTTCATTTTAAGCACTGTAGCTACAGTGCTACAGTGCTGGGCAAAAAAAACCCAAAAAAATTTAGCCTAAAAAATTGGGCCGGCCCAATTAATTTTTTTTTTCTTTAAATATTTTTGGCACAAAATAGGGAGGAAAAAATTGTTACAAAAGTACCAACTCATTCAGATAAAAAAAATACCCGCGGTAGCATTTCCGAATTGACTTAAACATTGTCATTTTACACCACGAGACCAAAAAAATAAATTCGCAAAAAAAATAAATAATAAAAAAATAAAATTTTAACGCCACGCAACAACGCGTAAGACCATAAAAAAAACTACTAAACATGATACTGAAAAAGTAAACCCGCACTATTAAATATGAGACCGACAAAATAAACTCGCACAAAATTAAAGGGAAAAAAAAGAATTAATGACACGCAACAACGCGCGAAAAATTAACGCCCCGCAGTAACGCGCAGGAAAAAATAAACTTACACTATTAAACATAAAAAAAACACGCGAAAAAACAAAAAAATAAATAAATAAATAAAAATAAAAAATTAACGCCCCGCAACAACGCGCGAAAAATTAACGCCCGCAGCAACGCGCGGATATATTTGCTTGTTCATATTTACAAGAAACAAGCAAGATTACCCGCGCGTTGCTGCGGGCGTTAATTTTTCGCGCGTTGTTACGGGACTTATTTTTTTTATTTTTTTTGCGAAATTTTTTTTTGGTCTCATGGTGTAAAATGACACTGTTTAAGTCAATTCGGAAATGTTACTTTTTTATCTGAATGCGTCGGTATTTTTATAACATTTTTTCCTCCTTATTTTGTGCCGACAATTTAAAAAAAAAAAACTAATTGGGCCGGCCCAAAATTTTGGGCTAACTTAAAATGAATAGTGAAAGTAGGTTAAAAACGCCGTCGTTTTAATTCTAGTATCGTGTTTAGTAGTTTTTTTTATGGTCTTACGCGTTGTTGCGTCGAGTTAAAATTTTAATAGTTTTATTTATTATTTTTTTTGCGAATTTATTTTTTTAGTCTCATGGTGTAAAATGACACTGTTTAAGTCAATTCAGAAATGTTACCGCGGGTATTTTTTTATGTCAATGCGTCGGTACTTTTGTAACATTTTTTTCCTCCTTATTTTGTTCCAACAACTTTAAAAAAAAAAACTAATTGGGCCGGGCCAAATTTTTTGGGCTTTTTTTGACCGAGCACTGTAGCAGTGCGGTCAAATGATAGTCAAACATTTGAGAATTGTATTATAGGTTAATGTCGGTTATTTGAGACATATATTCTACGTATGTATTTTGGTCGAGTCGAAAGGTTTTATGCATTAAAGATGTTTATCTTCTAAACTTTGGTCAGTTTTCTTTTAGATTTACATAACTATTTAAAGAGCGAATTTGAAGAAATTATGTAGATCGCTTAATTGACTTTGGTGTCTTTCAGCCACCATCTTCCATGACTATGTATAGTATGTCATCACGAAGACTACCACTCTTATTGGTACGTCTTATCAAGCTATGTAATTTGGACTTCCTTTTATTGCTTCTCAAGGTTTGGATGATGTCTACCGTCATGTGACCTCTTTTCTTGATACCATTCACTACTTCAAAAACTGCTTTTACCCACGGAGTTTTCTCACGGAAAAAATCTCATGTGAAATTTCACACGGAATACCCACAAATTACACACCGAATTGTTGACAAAATTTCAATGGGAAATATGTCGCAAATTTCCCACAGATTTTTCACTATTTACACACTAAATTGTTGACCAAGTTTTCGTGTGAAATACGTCGCAAATTTCCCACAGATTTGAGACAATATTTACACTTTTCTTGTTGATTCGACATCCGTGGGAAAATTCTGGCAAATTTCACATATATTTGCCACGGCTAAAGTTATGTGGCAAATTTTATCTACATTAATCACGGATTTCACACGGTATATGCCTGAACGTGTAACCATATCATAAAAAAAATGATTATGTCCGTGGGAAAGTCGTGGGTAATTTCTCACAGATTACCTACCGAGTTGATAATCCGTGGGAAATACATGATTGATTTTGGGATAAGAATTTTTCCATATAATAATTCGTATGTTTAAACTGTAACTTTTCTTCTTTTACCTGTTGACTTGTGATGGGCTCTATATCGAAATTATTATGTGCAATATATCTTGTTAATACGGGGCACCTACACCTGAAACAAAATCATCATTATTAACTTGAGTCATCTACTTAAGAAAATATGATTGTGCAGATTTTTGTTTAGTCTCACAACATGAATATTAAGACATGCAAGTCCGAAACTCCATAAAACTTGTAGTCCCATTGTCGTAATTAGATAACTGAAATGAAAGATGAACATTAAGTTACAATTTTTATTCTGGCACGCATAATCTTTGCACCAATTAATCTAGTCAGCGGCTTATCGCATACATAATTTAACTCAATAAGGGGGTGTTTGGGAATGCTTATTAAAACTGTTTATCAGCTTATTGTATTTTGATAGTGCAAATGCATCAGTTTTGAGTTTTTGACAGAAGCAATCTTCTTACAAATATCTGGTTAGTTGAGGAATATTTTGGGAGTTGCTTATTCAAACTGCTTATTAGATTTTAATTGTTTCGCAGTTTTACCGCTTAAATATACAGACTTTCCAAATGCTCAGACAACTGCCTATCTGATTATTGCATTTAGATAATTCTTAAGAAAATGCAAACACTATATCCTACATCGCATTCTGTTAGAACTAATTATCCAATTCCGATTATCTAAAAACCATAAGCAATCCCACTTAGCCCCTAGTTCAAGAACTTAGATTACGATTTCCTTGACATCGGAGAGCCCAAAAGGCCAATGAAATAAACATAAATTTCCTTATAACCCTATAACTACATAAGCTTTTTTGGTCTGGCTTAATATTTTAAAGCCCAAAAAACAATTGTGCTTATTTTTTGAGTTATGAGCTTCTAAAGATGGAAATAAGCTAAAAGCCAAAAATTGGGCTTGTAACAAATAATCCGCACAAATAAGCTCGTAAGCTCATCAAACAAACAGTAAGTAAACACAATCCCTAAGCCGAAATCAAATAAGCTCAAAAGCCCACATATAAGCCGAAATAAACACCCCCTTAGGCAAAAGCTATGATGTTTTATTGAGGTCCAAATATCAGGTTCAAGCACAACCTCTAATCACACAGACGATAAACCTTCGTCAAGATATTACAAAGAGTATAAACCAAAAAATAGGTAAGTCAGAATCATTTTCCTACATATTACATTCCTTCCATCACTATGTTCATAGTTTTTTACTTAATAATGATTGTCATTGGTGTCGCCCCTACAAAAAATATATGCATATATACGAATCAAAAGCCAAACATACACATGCACAATAACAATATATATAAAAGTAACTAAAGAGAACAATAAAATTAAATGATTCAGTCCAGTAAATGGTTCATCCCCTGATAACACAGCCAAACACCCCTATACTATACATCTGAATACCAAACAGTCTGCACAACTCATAGAAAGTTATCCCCCTAAAAAGGTGAAAACTGAACTTAATCGTTGACTCGTTGTATCAAACGACACTATGAAATGGAATTTAAGTTGAGCTACATAAAGACCGGACCTGACATTCCCGCTCCTAAACACTCCAGTCTTTATATAGCCCATTACTAAATGCTCTGGTCATTCTACAAAAAAACTTTCTGTATGATTAGTCGTAATCCGACCTGACTATTTTTGTACGTTGTTCACTTTTGCATCTCGTTTTTTTACTTATTGAATAAAAGGGTAACAATGAAACGAATATCCGTATTGCATTCTGATGATGAAGTGTTATGTTTAAGGCTTGGAGAGTGGAGTCTAAAAGAGAAAAGGTTTGCAGGTTTTGAAATGGGACTTTATACTTTTCAGTAGCTTATCTTTTTAAATAAGCTCTCGATGTTTTTTTATCATGGTTTTTAAACATTTTGGCTGACTCGTATTTGGGTTAAGCTCACTGTGATAATCGCAACCCAGATAAGAATAGCTTTTTTGTTATTAATAAAAAAGAGGCGGTTATTTCTTATAATCTTTTAAATAATTCTGTGATATCGAAGCATACCTTGCGTGATGGTAACCAAACCACTAAGCGTCTACCATAAGCGTCTACAGAACCTTTGTTTTCTAATATGCATGACATAAAAGGGATTGTAATTAGAAGAGAGTACATGAGGCATCCTTCCGAATATTAATATTAGCTGTTGTGGTTTAGGAGGGCGAGGACTTAAACTCCTCTGAATAGAAAACAACAATGTCGACATAGTTCCAAGAAGCCGTATGTTTAATGTCTTCCTTTTTTCTGAAAAGACAAAGTACAGAAACCACTAAACTTAATTCACTATCCAATTAAGTAAAATAGATCACTAAATATGTCGAATTTGAACACCTGACCTCTATTGCATAACCCTTCGTCTAGAGAATACGATCAAATATGGTAGTTATATCTGCTTCAAAAGCTTTGTTGCACAAAATACTTTTGCATATACAAAGAACCATCACATGAATCCCAATACAATATATGGTGTGAGAATACATAAAACATGTACATTCACAAAGGGATCAAACACATTTATATACGGTGACAAACATGAACGTGTTTATATGGCAAACATGAACGTATTTACCGAACATTGGGATCTGATTATCGGCATATTACAAACATGGGATCTGATTATAGGCGTACTACAACCATAAGTCTAGGTTAATCCAAACACTCCCCAAGTTATTAGCCTTGTATGATTAGGTTATTTGTAATACGTCGATATTCAGATCCCGATGTTCGGCAACCATAAGTAACAAAAATAATTGTCTTCATTTTCTTAGAGACAAAACTCTACTACTTTGCAGGTAAATGACCCACCATAGGCTCATAAGCAGTAATAGCAAATAGAGATTAGCTATGTTTGCCGAATTCGCAAATAAAATCACTTAAGTACCCAGTTAAACAGAACCTACATTAACCATATAATTACAATTGCACCCATTTATGTCGACTACTTTTTTGTTCTACAACTCAACAATATGACTTCCTAAATGTTTTTCACTCAACTAAAACTAACTACCTCGAAACACATTTCACAATTTCAATAACTACGTTACATCAAACAAACAGATTACTTGATAAAATACAATAATAGTAACATCAAAAAGTAGCATTCGCGTAAACCTTTACACATCATCATCCGTAAATGTATAGAGCTAAGATCATATTCACATAGCAACCATACTTAAAATTTGATAAACCAAACTGAGATAAGAACTTAAGTTACCTAAGATCGATACGCCA
This sequence comes from Tanacetum coccineum, assembly GCA_026074375.1. Lineage (NCBI taxonomy): Eukaryota > Viridiplantae > Streptophyta > Magnoliopsida > Asterales > Asteraceae > Tanacetum > Tanacetum coccineum. Next base: position 16,131 of record BQNB010111780.1, on the reverse strand, counting down.
TGATTTCTGAACGCGTATTAACCGGATCACAGCTCCGTATCGCTCTTTCGAGTGCCTTAATCTGTACAAAGACCAACCAAAACAATGCATATCATCAGTCGAATTACGTTTAATAAAATCTCCTGTCTCGCATTACGACGATACGGGGTATCTAAATTCAGTTACAACACGCTTTCATGAACTCAACAAACTTTAAAAAACCCCAATTTTTGATTTTCTTCATACCAAAATTAATAAACTTTTTATAAAAAAGAAAATTATAAAAGTAACTAACCATTCTATTCCCTTATAATCCATTAGCAGCAGGTTGGCCAGCTACAAATCATTTGTCCATTTTTTTGTCACATCTGAAACACAAACCCTAGAGACCCTAATAATCTAATTACATGTCACCATGACATCAATGGAAGCGACGACACTCTCCAACGACGTCGCAACCGTCGGGTCCCTTGCCGTAGTTTCGGCAGCAACGGTCGTGACGTCGGTCGTTAGAACAACTGATTATGTGTGTTTTTTGTTTCGATGTGTGTGTGTGTGTATTTTTTGGGCGGTGCAAACAGTATATAAAAATAAAAGGGGTTGTGTGGGGTTGTGTATAGTTGGTACTGCTATTAGTTTAATATTAAAGTTACTGTTTATTATGAATAAAATATTATTAAAAATGAGTTACTGTAGCATATGTGTGTGTAAACAGAATGGTAAATGTTAGTTTGTATAATTAAAGAAAGAAAAAAAACACCCTAAAATAAAATGCCTTCTTATTTGAGCCCATGACCAACGTTTGAGAGAATCAAACCACACAAAAGTCTATGATGAGACATGATGAGAAAATCTCTTGTGATCCAACCCAACATACATCTAACCACTTTAGGGCGATCACCCGGTAGGAAGCTTAGGAACAAGCAAACAAACAACCATGAACTTGAGCCTACCAACAAACATAACAAGTCGCCAAAGAGTTATGCCTCATAATCATACCGAATGGTGGTGATGCGGTCTGCAGATGAAAAAACAAAAAAAAAAAAAAAAAAAAAAAAAGAAAAAAAAAAAAAAAAAAAAAAAAAAAAAAAAAAAAAAAAAAAAAAAAATACCCCTTTAAAATTAAAATGCCCTTCTTATATTTGTTAGCCCTATTAACACATGCATCGACCAACGTTTTTTTTTGAGTGAGAATTATAAAATTCAAAAAACCCACACAAAATGTCTATGTTTATGATGAGAACATGGATGAGGAAAATCTCTTGTGATTTCCAACCAACATACATGTTCTAACCATTTAGGGCGATATCACCCGGTAAGTTAGGAGGGCTCTAGGAACAAGACAAACAAACAACTCCATTTATGAACTTGAGCCTACCAACAAACATAACAATGTCTTGCCCCAAAGAGTTATGCCCTCATATATTCATACCGAAAAAATGGTGTGGGTTGGGGGTGATTTGTGATCTTTTGATTTTCGTGATTTTTGCTGGTCTTTTGTAACACAATCCGCAAAAACCCCATATTTTACCTGTTCAAATAAACTCATCAACTATTTATATTTTAAAAAAACTTTTTTTAACGGTATATTTAGTGTTTGTTGTTTGTCGTTTACTTTTTAATTTTATAATTATATTATTTAGTTAAATCGCTTTTTCTTCTTTCTTTTTTTTTTTTAAACTAAAAAAAAAAACCAACAAACAATCAACGCAGTTTTAAATCAGCCCCCCATAAAACAAATTTAAATAATATTAAAAAATTTCACAGTCAAAACAAAGCAGCTCTTTGACATAAAGACGTTTTATTCTTTTTATATTTTATATTTACGGAAAAAAAATAATTAACTAATTTTTAATATTTTTTATATTATTTGATATACGTTTATGTTTTTTTGTTAAAGGGTTCATTAGTTAAGTAAACACGTTTACTCGGGTTTCGCACATAATTTTTGGGTGGAACCTTTTTGTATTACAATGCGAGTTGGTGTGGGTTAAAAACATTTTCTACCTATCCTATACTTCAATTCAATACTCCAATTTATACCCAAAAATACTTAAAAAATTACATAATTTCATCATATGTATAAACCATATTATATGGTCTCCGGTGTTCCTCCATACAAGAAAGAGATAAACAACAACCAAAATGATACACAAAATTCTTCTAAGAAAATACCCAAAGTGCAAGGTGTTCCACTATACCATTTCACAAATGCACAAGCAGGGCTTTTTTTTTGGGCTTTTAGCATCTTTCTTCACATATTCAACTAATTCCTTTTACACCTTTCATTCAACTCTCCTTTATACAAACCTAGTCATTCCCAAAGTATTTAAAACTAGGGTCCTTTGGTTAGTGGTTTGGCTAGATATTTTTGTCTATAATAAAGGAATTTATATTATATTCCAACCAATCCGGGCTTGCATTTACTATATAACCATTTCAAACTAACGAAATATAAAAAACCAAAAAAAAAAAAAAAAAAAAAAAACCTCTCATCCCCTTTTTTAATAAGGTCACGGTCACAAACACCACCCAAGAAGAACTTTTTATTATGTTTTTGATTTTACTAGTATTACAAGTGTATTAGTGTTTGAGGTGAGAGATAGATTAGATTTGTGATATACTCAGATAAGGTGTTAACAAACTGATTGGAAAATAGCTTTGGGTTATTTTTATTTTATTACAAAGGGTTTTTAGTTTTAAAAAAAAAAAAAAAAGGTTTTATGGGTTTTAGTTTATTGACTTTTTTTTACTGCTTATGATGTTTTAGTGTTTTTTTTCAAGGCTAATGTTTTAGGCAGTTTATTGATTTTGTATTTGATTTTTTATTTTTGGAAGCAGGGGTTTTTTTTTTTTTATTTTTTTTTTAATTTTTTTTTTTTTTTTTTAAACACATAAGCTTAAGGTGGAATTTTTATTTTTTTGGGGGTTAGGAATTATAGTGATTACTTTACTTGTGATGTAATTTTTGTTCATCATATTCATCATTCACACAAGGTAATAATCACAACCCATACCTTCATTTTATTTATTTCCATACATAGGTATATATGTTATATTATTATGTCACCACTAGTTATTTATTTTATAAAGTTTATTTTTTATTTATTATTAAATTTGTTTTTAAAAATCGAGGTTGTTTTTGATACACAATCAGACATATATGATGTTCACAAAAAATGTTCTGTAGGAATCCATGTGATGAAAACACTTATTAACATATTTACAAGTTTATTTGAGGGATTGTATTATTTATATTAAAACCCTTTTTTTTAAAAAGTAGTTATAATTTATTTCTTGTTTTATAAGTTAGTTTACATAAATCTATTGGAATTTATTTCTTTGTTTATGTTTTGATGTTACCCATATGTGATAAAATGAAAAGACTAATAGAGGACTATGATTGTATGATGACTTTAATTTATTAACAAGATGGTTTGTAATATTATTAGACCAAAATTAAAGGACTATCTTGTATAAATATTTTATATCATGATTTAGAATATTTATAAACATTCAAATTTTATATATATAATTATATATATATATATATATATATTATATATTTATATATATGCTCAACAGTCTTGTTTATTCTCGTTCACTTCCACTCACGAATTTTTTTTATAAATTTTTATTGTACACATCTTATTATTTATAGTACAATGTCATGATGGGATTTCAATAGCCAATTATATATATATTATAAAGAACTCGAAAAAAAAAAATAAATAAAAAAAAAAAAAAAAAAAAAAAAAAAAAAAAAAACAAAAAAAAAAAAAACCAAGAAGGAAGAAAAAGCTTTTTTATATTTAAGGAAGGCTTATAACGAAGGAGCGGATATGAAAATATTTACGATTACTTCCTGCCCGTTATTTTTTTCGATTTAAATAAATATATAACTGTTAATATTATATACGATAGGTTACCATTATAGTATTATATTCTATTTTTTTGACACGCATTTTTATATGTTTTATAAACCAATTTTTCTTATTCAAAATAGCATATTTCAAGGGAACGAATTTTCGTAATCCTGGCACATATAAGGAAACTCTCTGCGAAAGACAAAAGGATGAAAAACGAGTATTTTATAAATGGAAGCGAGATTTAATGGGGATATATGAAATTTTTTTACCAAGGATATCGATTTTTTAATTGAGTTTATAAAATATGTTTAATTTTATAAATAAAAAGTTATTGTTATAACGTTCATGGCAGAGGAGAGGGTGGTTAGATTTTATATAAATAATAATATTTATTGTGAATGTAATATTTGATTAGTATTTTAGATTTTCTCAATACGAAAAAAATCGTATTGGTATTATTTATATTTTATTATTTATTTATTTATTAAAGAATATGTATATTTTAAAACGAAGTTCTTCTTTTTTTTTTTTTTTTTTTTTTATTTTTTTTTTTTTTTTTTTTTATTTTTTTATTATTTTTTTTTTTTTTTTTTTTTATTTGGAGTTTATTAGGTTTTTTTTTTTTTTTTTTTTTTTTTTTTTTTTTTTTTTTTTTTTTAGTTATTTTTTTTCTTGTTTTTATTTTTTTTTTATTTTTAATTTTTTCTTAAAGTTTATTTTTTTTTTTTTTTTTTTTTTTTTTATTTTTTTTATTAAATTAAAACAAGGGGTATAAGACTATGAATTTTTATGCACTATTTTTACTCTTGTGCCCACTATTTTTTTCTTGATTATGAAATGACAATAGTTTGTTTATTGTTCGTTTCTTGTTTTTTTTTTTTTTTTTTTTTTTGATTTATTATTTTTTTTAAAATATATTTTTTAAAAAATATTTTTTTATTCATTAAAATTTAAATATATTATAAAAACTCTAACAAAACACGGTCTAGCATTATTACTTATATAATATTTTATATACACTTTGTTTTTTTTTAACTTTTTATAAATATTTATTTTACAAAAAAATGGATTTTTAAACTATTTATATAATAACATTCATTTATTATAAATAATTAAAAACATTTTGGTTTTACTTTTTTTTTTATTTTTTTTTAAATCAAGTGTTTTTTAAGTGTTATTTAAAAAAAATGATCATTATTGGACAAAAAAAGAATTACATTAGTTACGGACACATACACTTTGAACATTTAATATCAAAACCTAACTTAAATATATTGTTTTTCTAAACATTTTATATGGAAAAATTAAATTTAAAAACTCTTAGGTGCTTGGTGGATTTTTATTTATATTTATTTTTTTATTAACTCTATAAAGTTATATTGTTGATATTTTATTTCAAAATTACACTTATACTTCTTTTATATACGGCATTAATAATAATTAGGCTTTTTGCATTTGGATTCCGCGTGACTGATTTTTTCACTTGGTTCTTGCTGTCGCGCTCGCTGCGGCGCGTCGCGCTGATTTATATTATAATCAAATAATATAATAAATTTTACTTTGAGCGTGGTCGGTTTTTAGAGTTTTTTTATTTTTGCCCCAATCTTTCCTTTGTCCTGCTTTTACATTTACTTTACAAATCTCCGAGGGATGGGAGAGGGGGAGGGGGGGAGAGAATGAGGGGAAGAGAGAGAAATACATACTTGTATACAAACTTCGTTTGTTTGTAATTCAATTACAATTCTCTTTTTCATACTTGAATTGGCCATACTCGGGATTTTTGTTTAACCTTCATCTATCTTACTCGGATGCATGCAATCTGTTTACCTAAACTCATTTACACCATGACTGATTACAAACTCGGTAACATTAACGTTACAAACTCATTTACATGGTTGATTACAAACTCGTTCGCATACTCATTACAAACATATTACAACTTTGTTATACACTCATTTTCATATCTCACGGTGAGATACACTACTCGTTTTTTCACCTTTATTGGACTACGCGAACAACTTTTTATTTTCCATCTAAATCTGAATTATGGATTAGTAGCTTAAGTTGTGCATGAACTGTTTTTAAAATACTCGGAGGGGAGGAAGGTAGACTGCGAAGAATTGGGGAATTGGGAAATAAGAGGGGGGTGAATATTATTTAAGAAGATAGTAGATTATTTGGGTATTTGACAAATCCCGTGCTCGGTTGTGGAAGATCTTCGGTACATTTGTGTGTGAGTAGGAGCTGCTCAACTAGTTTAGACGGATTATTGAACCTTCAACAAACGTTATACCATGTCATTCGAGCAAGCTACGACTGCGATTGGTGTAGGGTTTTTGGTGTCTACAGGGTGCCAAAAAACAACTACATACACACGAACAATTACTGTGCCTTGAATAAAGTAGCATACATACAAGTCTACGCCGCAGTTTTATGAACTTAGGGGTGCAATCGTAATCACACATGGTGACTATTATATTAGATACAATGGTCATGCATACTTTTACAGGAGCAATTTGGTTCCAACTTATACTTAAACTTCTTTTTATGACTATGTATGGGGATACAATGTCATTCCATATCTTTGATTTCTTCATCCATTAATCGGCTGATTATGCATTCATACATACATTTTTGGTACTACTATTAAGGACTTGTGAAATATGGTTCATGGGACATATACCCTACAAAATAAATCTTTGATTTCTAACATTATTTAATAAACGCACAATTTTGTCCTAGACATGTTCAGTTGCTTCGTGTTGTTTACACGCCATTTATTTAGAAGGAAACCTTATTTATTATCGAAGTTAGTTTTAGATATCTGTGTTGGCAAGTCTTGATGGGCGGGGGGGGGGGGACTTTGTTTAATTCATACCGTAAAATTTGTTATAATATTAGTTTTGTGATTTACATTTACATTTACAAAAACCTATGAACTCACCAACTTTAATTCAGTTGACACTTTTTTTTTTTATTTTTTAAGCAATTTTTTCTAGGTGTGGAATATATAAAAATAAATAAAATTAAATATGCTTTTGCACTTAACTTGATGTGCATTGGAGTCTAACTTTCAAAGGGATTACATACATGGATTTCTTGACAAAAATCAAATGTCATTTGTGGTTTTTTATTTCATTTGCTTTTCATTGTGATGCAAACCTCTAGAACAAATGCGAGTAATACTTTTATTTTTTTTGGGGTTTTTTTTTTCTTTATTATTTTATTTTTTTATTTTATATTATTTTTTATTTCAACTTTCTTCTTTCCCTTATCTCTCCTATTTTAAAGGCAACGAGGCCGATTACTTTTCAAACGACACATTTTTTAGAGGTCCGTTGTTTCTCTCATAGCTTGTGACCAAAAAGGGTATATATTCAATGAAGTTAGTAACGCCCCCTCCTCGGACATTTTATTTCCGTTCGTTGCGACCCAATTTGGAGGGGGCTGGGGGGTGTTACAGATTGGTATATTTCAGAGGCCCAAAGGTTTTTTTTTTCCAAGGTTTTTATCGAGAACCAGGTTATATTTTTATTTTTTACCTAGACTATAACGTTTTTGTTTTTTACAAACACTTTGCATCGTCTTGTTTTTCTTTTCGGCAAACTTTTTTTTTCTGTGGTATTTATAACACACTACTTGTGCTTACATTACTTTGCTTACGTGACTTATATATATATTATATATATATATATATATATAATTTATATATATATATTATTTTATATACACATACGTACCTTCTCTAGCCGAATAATCATATATATTATAAATATTTTATTGCTTGTTTTTATTTTATAAATTAAAAGTTTTATTTATATAAAATACTAGTCAGGACTTACACCTCAAGACATTTATATTGATGTTACACAATGGTGTCTCATTTTACTTCTCAGACATTGCCGATGTTACTTGGTGACGAGTTTGACAACAATGGTCTCTTTTATTCCTCAGACCCTCAGACAATTGGTAAGTTACACATATGGTCTCTATTAAAGTCTCTTTTTTCATTAACTCTACAACCATCCGTTTTTTTTACACGAAACTCTGTTTTTCCACAGAGTATTTAGTTTTGTTTACATGGAAATTATGATTGGTTGAGATCTGGTTGATGTTTTGCGAGTATTACAGGTCTTGTATGGGCGGGGAGGGGGGGACTTTGTAATGGCGAGTTAGGTAGGATGAATGATTATATGATAATTGTTTTTATGTTGCGTTAACTCATTCATAAAATATAAGAACTCTACTCTTATTTTACGTGGTTAGTTTTTTAACAGTGTTTTGTACTCATCAATTATTTTTGAATCACTTTTTGTATGTATGTCGGATCTATCAAATGATTTTCTTTTTCACTCCCCCTTTGTTTCTCGAAGAAGAATGAGTTTTTTTTTTTTTTCGATGTTTTTTAAAACACTAATCCCATTACTCATTTTAGAACGCCCTTACATCATCATGTCATCTGACCACCTTGGAAGGTTTTTTTCTTGTGGGGGAGTACGCCTTTTGCCTTAAGTATATTCTTTAAAATTACATCGTTATTTTTCAAAAAAATTTTAAAAGAAGAAACATGATTTATTAATTAATTTTGTTTTATTGATATGGATTGGGACACCTCTTCATTTGAATAAATAATTGTTAAAATCACCGAACCATATTTTAAAGTTTTATATCGAATTTTAAGTTTATTCAATTCATTATTTACACATAAATTAGGCGCTTCTTTTTATAGCAAATATGAATTATTATAAAAATGATTGGGTTATTGTTATTTCCAAATTATATAAGTTATATTGTTGTATTTATTTCAAATACACTATACTTATACGGCATATAATTAATTAGGTTGCATTTGGATTCCGCGTGACGATTCACTTAGTTGATTTATATAATCAATAAATTTTACTTGAGGTGAGTTTATAGCCCCTCTTTCACTTGTTTTACATTACTTTACAAATCTCGGGGGAGAATACATGCTCGTTACAACTTGTTTACATATTCATTTACAATCTCTTTTACATACTTGATTGCATACTTGATTTCGTAACTCATTTATATAATCGTTTACATGAACATTTACAAACTCATTTACATGATTGATTACAAACTCGGTTACATGAACGTTTACAAACTCATTTACAATGGTTGATTACAAACTCGTTTACATACTCATTACAAACATATTACAACTTTGTTATACACTTATTTTCATATCTCACGGTGAGATACACTACTCGTTTTCACTTAAGGACGCAACAACTTTACTTTGATTCAAATGATTACGGATTAGCTTAAGTTGCATGAACTGTTAATTACTCGGAGGGTAAGCGCGAATGTTATAAGATAGATCTTGTTGGTATTGACAATCCCCGTTCGGGTGAGTAGCGCTCACTAGTTCGACGGATTGAACTAACGAACGTTATACCATGTCGGAGCACAAATGGATTGGTGTCTATAGGGCCAACAACTACATACACACGAACAATTACTGTGCCTTGAATAAAGTGGTATACATATAAGTCTACGCTGCAGTTTCATGAACTTAGGGGTGCAATCGTAATCACACATGGTGACTATTGTATTGGATACAATGGTCATGCATACTTTACAAGAGCATTGGTCCAACTATACTTAACTTTTTGTGACTATTGTATGGGATACACATCTTTGATTTCAACAATTCATACATACATTTTTGGACTACTATAAGGATTGAAATGGTCATACATACCCTACAAATCTTTGATTCCAACATTTTAACAAACGCATTTTGTGTGGTTCATGTTTACATGCATTTTAGAAACCTATACATTCGAGTTTATTCATTGCAAGTCTTGTATGGGCGAGACTTGTAATACCGTAAATCTGTATATATAGTTTTGTGATTTACATTTACATTTACAAAAATCTATGAACTCACCAACTTTATGTTGACACTTTTAAGCATTTTTTAGGTGAATTACATGCTTGGCTTACTTGATGTGCATTGGAGTCTAAACTTCACAAGATTACATACATGGATTTCTTCAAATCAAATCTCATTGTGTTATTTCATGCTTTTCATTGTGATGCAAACCTTGGGACAAATGTGTATTTCAACTAAAGCAACGAGATTACTTTTCAAACGACACATTTAGAGGTCGTTCTCTCATAGCTTGTGCAAAGGTATTCATGAAGTAACGCCCCCGGACATATTTTTGATGCGACCCAATTTGGGGGTGTTACAGATTGGTATTCAGAGCCAAGGTTATCGAGAACCAGGTTGCATATTTTACCTAGACTATAACCGTTTTTACAAACATTGCATCGCGTCAAACTTTTTTATGTGTATACACACTACTTGCTTACATTACTTGCTTACGTGACTTATATATATATATATATATATATATATATATATATATATACACATACTTACCTTCTCTTGCGAATATTTTATGCTTGTTTTATATAAAAGTTATTTATATAAATACTAGGACTTACACCTCAGACATTATGAGTTACACAATGGTCTCATTTTACTTCTCAGACATTGCGAGTTGCACAATGGTCTCATTTATTCCTCAGACATTGTAAGTTACACAATGGTCTCTAAAACTCTTTTTCATAACTCTACAACATCGTTTTACACGAAACTCGTCACAGTTTTGTTTACATGGAATTATGTGTGAATCTGAGTATTACAAGTCTTGTATGGGCGGGACTGATAATAGGAGGATTGATATGATAATTGTTATGTTAACTCATTCATAAAGAACTCTATCTTATTTACGTTAACAGTGTACTCATCAATTATTTTGAACACTATGTCGATCTTCCCTGATTCTTTCACTCCCCGTCTCCGAAGATGAGTTTTAAACACTCATCCCATACTCATTAGAACGCCTACATCATCATGTCATCGACCACCTTGAAGGTTATGTGAGTACGCCTTTTGCGTCAAAAATTCTTAAGAAACATGATTTATAATTTTGTTATTTGAATGGATTGGGACACCTCTTCATTTAAATAAATAAATTGTAAATCACCGAACCATAAGTTTATCAATTCATTATTTACATAAATTAGGACGCTTCTTTATGCAAATAATGAATTATAAATGATTGGGTTTAATTGTATCCAATATGACACGAGTATGAACTCGAATCCGATAATCACCGGAATTCGTTAAAAAGATCTAGAAGCACAATAGTGTCTTACCACTCAGCAAAAAATTTAAGGCCTCACTTGAACTACCTGATCTCACTCTTAAGTTATTACTTTTTCCGTTACAATCCTTACAATCATGAACTGTTTGTGGAGCTAACAGACTTGTTACACTCTTGAGCTAATGTACTTGGTTCAACCTCGAACTAACAGACTGAGTGCAATATTCCACCACCTATCACATAAGCTCTCCCATGAGCTCCTCCCATTTGTTGACCTTTATTCTAGGGATATTATTTCTCGAAATGTTCTCACTCTCCACATCCCATCACCGTTTGTTATAGTTGTTATGTTTGTTGTTTATTGGGTCCTTGAGTAGTCCCAGCTCGTACTACTTTACCCACTAGGTATTTCGATATAGTATTCGGTTGATTTATTCATTACAAACCAATAGTACAACAAGTTTAAGTCATGATACATCCTAGTACTGCCTAAGTAAGTTGAATACTTACATCCATTAGTCTCGTCCGATATTAATCATCAAACATTACAGATATCAGAAACTAGACTCTGCCCCTCAAACATTTAAAACTTTATATAGACATACCCATGTGACTACACTTTCTTCTTTGATGTTTTCACTATTAAGAGACTTTCTTTATAACGCGTTTATATCAATCATAAAACTTGTAATGATATTTTTCTAAAATACCTATTCTGATAGGTTAAACATCCTGGCCAAACCTAGCCAAATTTATGTACATTAAGAAGTGTCGAAACATCAAATTTTCCCGAATAAAGTTATCAACGCCATGTTTAAAACGGGTTTATTAAATCTTAAACTACTTTTTGGTCAACACAAATCGAATCCCGCGACGGAATTCCTTTAAAGGGTAGGTACTGTAACAATCCGTATTTTCACATCTTTTAAGTCAGTAAACTCTCAACTATTTATTTTAAACTTTTAACGCGTTTACTTTTAATTTTCATCGTTTGGTTAAATCGCGTAAACTAAAAACTAACAATCAATGTAAATCGCCATCAAACAAATAAAAATTCACGTCAAACAAGTGTTATATTATTTTTACGAAAATAATAACTAATTATTCATGTTTTATTTTTATACGTTATGTAAAACGTTTACGTTTCGCATTTTGAAACCTTTTTGCATACAAGTAAACCATTCTACCTATCTATACTCAATCAAATACCCACAATTATACCAAATACTTAAAAATTACATAATTTCTTATGTAAACATATATATGTTCAGTTCCATACAAGAAACAACACCAAATGATACACAAAATTCTTCTAGAAATACCATGTGCAAGTTCGCTAACCATTTCACAAATGCAAGCAATCTCCTAGCAACTTTCTTACACATTTCACTATTTCCTTACACCTTTCATCAACTCTCTTACAAACTAGTCATTCCAAGTAAAACCATGGCTTTGTTTAGTGGTTTTGGCTAGATATTTTGTCTTTATAAGAAATTCTATTCACGAGGCTTTCATTACTTTCCATTTCAAACTAACAAAAAAACATAAAAACCTTCTCATCCCCTTAATAGGTCACGGCTCACAAACACCACTCAAGAACTTTTATAGTTTTGATTTTACAAGTATTACAAGTGTACTAGTGTTGATAGTAGTGATATCTAAGGTGTTGCAAAGTGATTTGGAAGCTTAGGTATTAGTTTATACAAGGGTTTTATTCAAGAAAAGTTAGGGTTTTCAAGGCTAGGGTTTGATTTTGGAAGCAAGGGTTTTAAACACTTAAGCTAGGGTTTTGTAGAATTAGTGTGTTCATCATATTCATCATTCACACAAGGTTATAATCACAACTCGTACCTTCATTTCATTTATTTCTATACATATGTTTATATGTTATATTGTTATGTCACCACTAGTTATTTATTTTATAAAGTTATAAAATAAAATCAAGTTATACACAATCAAGAACATATATGTTCATATAATAAAATGATGTTACAAATGTTGTAGATCCATGAAAAACACTTAACTTGACATATTACAAGTATTGGATAATTTATAAAACTAGTTATAATTTATTTCTTGTTATAAGTAGTTTACATAAAATCAAGAATTATTTCTTTTATGTTTTTGATGTTTACCCATGAAATGAAAGACTAATTAGAGGACTATGATGTAAAGGACTTTAATTATACACAAGATGGTGTATTAGACAAATTAGAGGACTTGTAATATTTATATCATGATAGAATATATAAAATCAAATTATATATATATATATATATACATATGCTAAGAGTTTGTATATTCTGTCCACCCATGACTTTTTATACATTTTGTACACATTTTATTATTATAGTACACGTCATGAAGATTTCAAGCATATAAAGAACTCGAAAAACCGAGCTATAACGAATGAGATGTGAATTTTACGAGTTTTCGATAAATATATACATATATATACAAACAGTTTACATATTATGTTTTGACACGCATTTTTATACAGTTTATAAACATTTTATTCAAATATTATATTTCAAGACGATTTCGTGCATATAAGAAACTCGCGAAACGGATTTATAACGAAGGAGATATGAATTTTATAAGATATCGATAATTGAGTTTATAAAAAGTAATTTTATAAATAAACAGTTACTGTTATTGTTCACGACAGATTTTTATAAATATTTGTGAATGTAATATTTTGGTAGATTTTCTCAATACGAAACTGTGAGTATAAAAACATGTAAAACGGAGTTAAAACAAGTAAGATATGATTTTATGCATTATTTTACTCTTGTGCACTATTTTTCCTGACATGAATAGTGTTGGTTCGTTTTTGATAAAAATTTTACAAAACAACGTAGCATTACTTATATAATATTTATACATGTTTTTAAATTTATAAATATTATTTTACAAAATGATTTAAACTATTTATAGAGTAAACTACACCGTTGGTCCTTGTGGTTTGCGTTGACCAGCGTCCCTAGTCCCTTGACCAAAAAAGTTGCACCATCCGTCGTTAAGTGGTAAACGTTTTCCGCCGTTAGTCCCTGAGACTAACGGCGGAAAACGTTTGCGGTCGGATGGTGACCCTTAAGGGACTAACGGCGAAAAACGTTTACCACTTAAGGACGGATGGTGCAACTTTTTTGGTCAAGGGACTAGGGACACTGGTCAACGCAAACCACAAGGACCAACGATGTAGTTTACTCCTATTTATATAATAACATTATATAAATAATAAAAACATTAAATCAAGTGTTATTAACAAATAATCAATTATTGGACAAAGATAACATTATTACGGACACATACACTTGAACATTTAATATCAAGCGTAACTCAAATATTGTTTCAACATTTAATAATTAAACAAAAACTCTTAGGTGGTGATATAACTCTATAATTTATATTGTCGTATTTATTTCAAATACACTATACTTATACGACCTATAATTAATTAGGTTGCATTCAGATTTCACGTGACGATTCACTTAGTTGATTTATATAATCAATACATTTCACTTGAGGTGAGTTTATAGCCCCTCTTTCACTTGTTTTACATTTACTTTACAAATCTCGGGGGAGAATACATGCTTGTTACAACTTGTTTGCATATTCAATTACAAGCTCTTTTACATACTTGATTGCATACTTGATTTCGTAACTCATCTATATACTCGGATACATGAATGTTTACAAACTCGTTTACATGATTGATTACAAACTCGGTAACATTAACGTTACAAACTCATTTACATGGTTGATTACAAACTCGTTCGCATACTCATTACAAGCATATTACAACTTTGTTATACACTCACTTTCATATCTCACGGTGAGATACACTACTCGTTATCACTTATGGACGCAACAACTTTATTTTCATTCTAATGATTATAGATTAGCTTAAGTTGAATAAACTATTAATTACTCGGAAGGTAGGCGCGAATATTATAAGATAGATCTATTTGGGATTGACAATCCCCGTTCGGGTGAGTAGCGCTCACTAGTTCGATGGATTGAACTAACGAACGTTATACCATGTCGGAGCATGACTGGATTAGTGTCTACAGGGCCAACAACTACATACACACAAACAATTATTGTGCCTTGAATAAAGTGGCATACATATAAATCTACGTCGCAGTTTCATGAACTTAGGGGTGCAATCGTAATCACACATGGTGACTATTGTATTGGATACAATGGTCATGCATACTTTACAAGAGCATTGGTCCAACTATAACTTTTTGTGACTATTGTATGGGATACAATTGTCATACACATCTTTGATTTCAACAATTCATACATACATTTTTGGACTACTATAAGGATTGAAATGATCATACATACCCTACAAATCTTTGATTCCAACATTTTAACAAACGCATTTTATGTGGTTCGTATTTACACGCATTTTAGAAACCTGTATATTCGATTTTATGCGTTGCAAGTCTTGTATGGGCGGGACTTGTAATACAGTAAATTTGTATATATAGTTTTTTATTTACATTTACAAAAATCTATGAACCTACCAACTTTATGTTGACACTTTTAAGCATGTTTTTCTCAGGTGAATTAGATGCTTGGCTTCCTTGATGTGCATTGGAGTCTAAACTTCACAAGATTACATACATGGATTTCTGCGAATCAAATCTCGTTGTGTTATTTCATGCTTTTCTTTGTGATGAAAACCTTGGGCCAAATGTGTATTTCAACTAGAGTAACGAGATTACTTTTCAAATGACACATTTAGAGGTCGTTCTCTCATAGTTTGTGCAAAGGTATTCATGAAGTAACGCTCCCGGACATATTTCCGCTGCGACCCAATTTGGGGGTGTTACACGGTCGTTGTAACACACCAGGTTTTACAACTCCCTAGGCAGAGTACCTAATCGTTGTAGTATAGTATAGCAAGGACTCTGGGGTTGTTATTGCTCTCTAGGGGAATTGCGTCTGAAGGGTCAAACTAAATGTAACTAAGATCTAAGGAGTTGAGAAAAGATTATTTTTATGTTTTTTATATTTTTATGAAAGCAATTCGAATTCAGGTTTTTGAGGTGGGTTTTGATTTTAAACTAATTAAACTAAACTAATTTGGTGGAACTCGTATGGGAAGACAAACATTTTTACTT
>BQNB010111779.1:0-22279 GCA_026074375.1 Tanacetum coccineum | reverse complement strand
TGTTCTTTATTATTCCGCTGTGTGTTATCAATCATTGTTATTGTTCATCCTAGATATATAAGATCTAATCAATCTTGAGCTCTGATACCACTTGTGAGTCCCTTGTTGAATAGATCTCTGCAGCCTATTAAGGATGATAGCCAAGATGTATAAATACAGTTGACTATGTAGAAACACTGACTATGAATACTATGTGTTAATGCGGAATCTTAACACAAGTACTAAGAAGAACAATGAAAAACTAAATAATAATTTCTATTAATCTGCTTTGAGTGATTACAGATTACTAACTATGAGATATGATTTTGTATGAGATATATTGAGGTTGTATCTCTAACTATGCCAAGAGGGATCCTTTCATAGACCAAGGATAAACCCTAACAGGCTTACAAAATGCGTACGTATCTTTTCCTAAAATATCTCATACATATCTCTTAAACGGTACTAACTAATTTCTACTATCGGTACTAACTAACTGATCAGTACTTAACATTTTATACTGACAGTACTAACTATAACTATCAGTACTAACTATTAATACTATCGGTACTAAGTTAGGAAAACATAATTCCCAACAATCTTAATCCTTTCTCTTGTCTTTATCCTTCTGCCAGTAGGAACTCTTCTAACAGTTGTAATCTTTCAGCAGTTGTAAGTAGTAGCATTAACTTTTATACGAGCAGCACTAACTGTGTACAAGCCATAGTAACTACTTAGAATATTTTCTTCATTCTTTATCAGCAGTACTAAGTTACACTAGCAGTACTAACTTTATGCTAACAGTTGTAACTTTACTCAGTAGTATTTCTTCTAAGTCTTTGAGTAGTGTTAACTTCCATTAGCAGTAGTAATATATACTAGCAGTAGTAACTCTAACCTTAGCAGCAGTTACTTCCAAACAACATCAAGAAGCTTTTAATCCTAACAATCCTTCCCTAAATTTGATATTCTTCTTCTGAATCTCAAGTTTCTTCATTAAAAGTCTTCACCATCACCAGGAGGATGCATTCAAACACTTCGAGGATTCTTGACTAGTTTAGTCATGAGCTTAAGAAGTTGATAGCACATTTTATTCCAATGGTCAGCTTGAAGCTTCTTGTTGAGCATTGCTGTGATTGTTGCAGGTGTAAGTGAATACTTTGTCTCTACCAGCATAAAGATATATAGATTTTGAAATCTCACAAAATGTACTCCACTTGAAGAAAATAGCTTCTAAACTGTCACTTTGTGTCCCTGTAGATTTCTTCATACATCACTTTCTACATCAGGTTCAAACATCACTTTCAGATCACCCCATAACACTTTTTCATATGTCTCCTCTGGCCTTGTATTCCCATGTTTAGCTTTAACCAACTTCTAGAGGGTTTCCAAGTCTTCTCTATCAATATTCTAAAGCATCATAATCATTGATGAGTACACTCTTGAACTACCATCAACTCTTATGATTTAAAAGTATCCCATCTTTCCTTCTTTGATAATTTTCCAGTCAATAATGATTGGAGGCTTAGTGGCTAGTGGTATAGCATCAATTGCTACCTCATCATCAGGAACTATCACTATATGCTTTTTCATCTTTGCTTCATCATCTACTTCAACTTCTACATTCTTATCTAACTTTTGCTTCTTTGAATTGTCAGACTCAAGCTCTTCTCCTTCTCTCTTATAACTTCTTTCTTGTACCATCTCTACCTTCTTGGAGATCTCTTTTACCAACTTTGTATCATTATCTACAAACATGTTTACCCTTGTCATGGCTTTATCAAATAGCTTCTGAATTTCATCATAGTTTTTGCTCTTCAACTGATTTTGTTTGTATCCAGCCATGTGTTTCAGATAGGTAGACATTTGACTTCTCTTTTGGTCCTTAGTTGGTGGTTTTCTTCTCTACTCTTCTGCTCTAAGTCTTGCAAAATGCTTCTTTCTTTTATCCATGAGCTCTACAAACAATTTTGGCTTTTCTTCAATAGTTAATTCTTCTTGCTCTTGTGACTGTAATCTTGCAGCTAGCTCATAATCTGCATCCATCATAGCTTGTGTGTTATCCTATGATTCAATTAAAGTTATGTTGGCTTCTTCTTCCTTTTGTCTTGCCAGCCTTTCCTCTTCTTCTAGTTCAACTTGCAATTCTTCTTGAAGTCTTTGAGCAATTTCTTCATCACTCAAAATTTGATCTTTTTTTTCAAAGGTTTTTCAGGCTCAACCATTTTTTCCTTGCCTTTGTCTATAGTCTATGGAAGTTGTGATGGTTGTGAAGGTAATGTTGTTTTTGTAAATTCACTTGGCTCTTGAACTACAACTCTTC
This sequence comes from Tanacetum coccineum, assembly GCA_026074375.1. NCBI lineage: Eukaryota > Viridiplantae > Streptophyta > Magnoliopsida > Asterales > Asteraceae > Tanacetum > Tanacetum coccineum. Next base: position 19,977 of record BQNB010111779.1, on the reverse strand, counting down.
TAGCCTTGGGTATTGGAAAGCGAGTTGTTAGTTGTTGTAAGCCCCAGTTTGTCCAGCCTTAGGTTTAGCTGCTTTGATCTCTATTAAGGTCTGAGCCAGAGTCAACTCATCAACAGCAGTTGTAGTTGTAGTACTGAAAATAGTAACTTCAGCAGTACTAACTACCTTTTCAACCTCAACTTCTTGCTCATCAAAAACTCCTATATCAAACATTAAATCATCATTCCTCCCCTGAGCCTCATCAACCAAAGTAACCTTTGCATCAGCATCAAGATTAGCAATTTTCCTCCCCTATTTAGATGCATCCTCCTGAGCACCCAAACCTTCATCTTCAGAGGAAACAACTTGTGCAGATCTACCAACCTTCCTTAACCTTTTAAGCCCTGGAGTTCTTGACTTATTCCTCCTTTCTAGCTTTTTGACCCTCTCCTTTAATTTAGTTATCTCTGCAGCTTGAGAGGTCTTTATGTTCTCTAAGTCAAGAACTCTTTCAGACAGTTTTGTACAAAGTTTCAACAATTCCTTTAGTTTCATTCTATCCTCACCACTAAGTAGTGGAATATTGGAATGTGTAGGTACATGCTCCTCATTGGCAGCCTCATTAGTGATAGGCTCTGTAGAACCAATAGGTTGAGGAACCTTAGTGTTTTTCCTCTGTTTCCTCCTTGGTTGTTTCTTCTGAGGCTATGATACAGATGGTTGAATAATAGTGGGTGTGCATTGAGGATCAATTGGTATTTCTAAACCCTCACCTAATACCTTAAGAGCTTGAACCATCATAGTTTGAAATAAAGGGGTAACTCTCCTAGAAAAACCTTTTCCTTCTCTCTTCATATTATCAAAGACCTTCTTAGTGTGAGAAGGTGTAACATAAATTTCTTTATGTTTGGTCATTCCTTCAACTTGTTTATCCAGGAACACTTGCACAAACCTTGGATACATTAGAAATTTAACCCCACCCTCCAAGTTCTTCACCATATTATCAAAAATGTACTTGGAAAAGTTAAATTTTTGGTTTGCGGCAAGACAGATAACAGCTGAGGCCATAGGCTACTAAATTTGTTCTAAGTAGTAGTCTTAGCACTAAGGCATTGCAGAATTGTATGGATAAGAAATTTCCATTGAGGCGAAAAGAAAGCTTTATAGAATCTAAGCTTTTATGTAAGATTTTCATACCCTATGAGTGTTAGCTGATCAAAAATTGTCGCATTTGGAAGACATTCAGTACCTTCATCATCTTTTAATTGAAGAGCTCTTCTCACACTTATCTCAGTGAGGATTACCTTCTTCCCATCTACTAGGGTTTGTATATGCACTTACCCATTGACAATTTTTGCCTTAGTAGTAGCCCAAAACTGCTTAACGCATAAAGTATAGATGGTGGGATTCACCGTTAGCGCATATCAAATAGAACTTGCATTTAAAAAATCAATAATTCCTTCAAACCCATCACTTTCTTCGAGTTTCTCCAAAAACGCAACCAAATTGTGAGTTTCAGCAAACTTTAGGTTTGACTTTTTGTTGGGTTTTAATGATGAATGATAAAATTGAGTTAGGGTTTATGATTAGATAGTATATCAAAGTGTAAAATCGATCGAATGAGTGATTGAAACCCTTAATCGAAGTATTTATGAAATCACCCTCAACTGAATTAACTTAAACTGGCAGTACTAAGTTAAGCCTAACAGCATTAACTGACCCAGCAGTAGTAAGTTTATGGCTAACTGCATTAACTAACACTGGCAGTAGTAAATGTATGCCTAGCAGCATTAACTTAACCAGCAGTAGTAAGTTTATGCCTAACAACATTAACTTTGAGTCACCAGTATTAACTTTAATTTCATTCCAAAAAGCATTTCCATCATCAATTTTGATTCTCACAAGATCTCTTTTTGTTTTTATTCTCACTATATCTCTTAATTATTTTTCTTACTGAATCACTATGTCTGTTTTTAAGTCACACATCTCTCTTTTTGTTTTTCATTCTTACTGTATCTCTCAATTATTTTTCTTACTGAATCACTATGTCTGTTTTTATCTCACACATCTCTCTTTCTGTTTTTCATTCTTACCAATTCTCTCAATTCTTTTAGCTCACAAAGTCACTCTTTCTATTTTTATTTCATACATCTCTCTTTTTATTTTTCAGCTCACTATTTCTCTCAATTCTTTCACTCACCAATTCACTCTATCTGTTTTTATTTTCATACATCTCTCTTTCTGTTTTTGAACTCACTACATCTCTCATTTCTTTTTTGCTTTCAATTCTCTCTATCTGTTTATACTTTCCCTCAATGCTCACAGTATTAATTATAACAGCAGTACTAATTATACTTACCAGTAGTAAGTTAGGCCAACAACACTAACTTGAATTTCATCATTAGCTGCTGTTCCATTCCATTTCAAGCATCATTTGTGCATAATCCGCCACATATTAACACAATTAACCTCCCCTCAATCAATACTTCAGAGGTTAAGCATTCCTATACTTGCAATCAGATATTAAAATCTGCCAACATCAAATGCTTTTGTGAGTAAATCTGTAACATTCTGATCTGTATGAATCATGATCATCTGAATAAGCTTATTCTTATTGGAATCTTTAATAAAATGATGTCTAATCTCAATGTGCTTAGTCTTTGAATAAAACACTGGATTCATAACATTGCAAATGGTGCTTTCATTGTCAATGAAAATCTTGGTATTCATGAAATTGTATCCATAATCTAGCATTTGATTTTGAATCCAGAGTACTTATCTACAACAACTAGCAGCAGACACATATTCTGCTTTAGTAGTAGAGTTGGCAACTATAGTTTGCTTCTTGCATTGCCATGAAATCAATCTGCTTCCAAGAAAAATGACAACCTCCTGTTGTGGATTTCCTGTCTAAACTTGCACCAGCATAATCACTGTCAGTATAAGCTTCCAAATCAAATGGTGAGTCCTTAGGATACCAAAGGCCCAATTTAGGTTGACCTTTCAAGTATCTAAAGATTCTTTTCACAACTTAAAGATGTGAAACTTTAGGTGTGACTTGGAATCTTGTACAAGCACATACAGCAAACATTATATCAGGCCTTAAAGCTGTTAAATACATCAATGAGACAATCATTGATCTATATAAGTGAACATCAACATCTTCAACATTTTCATCCTTCATCAAAGGCTTTGAAGTCTCCATAGGTGAACTTGCCGTCTTCGCAGTTGAAAAACTAAACTTCTTCAAAATTTCATCCACATACTTGTCTTGACAGATGAAAATCCCATCATCTTTTTGTGTCACTTGTAGTCCTAAAAAGAAAGTGAGCTCACCTATAGAACTCATCTGGAACTTCTTGTGCAACAATTTCTCAAACTCAGTGCATAACTCCTTTTTAGTAGATCCAAAAATGATATCATCAACATATACTTGAACTAGTAGAATATTACTTTTGATTCTATTAATAAACAAATTCTTATCTATCTGACCTCTCTGAAATTCATTGTCCAATAAATAGGTAGATAAAGTCTCATACCAAGCTCTAGGAGCTTGATGTAGACCATATAATGCCTTTTCTACCTTATAAACTCTGTCAGGGAACTCTAGATCTTCAAACCCTGGAGGTTGACAGACATAAACTTCCTCTTCAATCTTGCCATACAGAAATGCACTCTTCACATCCATCTGGTATACTATAAAGTCATTGAATGAGGCATAGGGTAAGAACAGTCTAATTGCTTTAATCCTAGCAACTGGAGCAAAAACCTCATCATAATCTATTCCCTCTTCTTGAGTGTAACCCTGTGCAACCAGCCTTGCCTTGTTTCTAATCACAATACCTCTTTCATCTTTCTTGTTCCTGTACACCTATTTAGTGTCAATGACTCTTTTGTCAGGTGGTAAATCCACCAAGGTCCAAACCTGTTGTAACTTGAACTGCAGAAGCTCTTCTTGCATAGCTACTATCCAGCTTAGATCTTTTAATGCGTGGATTACCTTTTTGGGCTCTTCCTGGGATAGGAAACAAGCAAACAAACAAGTATGAAGGTCTTCATGAGTTTTCCCTTCATAAATAGAACTAATAAACCCTTTTTCATTTGTAGTCTTTGTCATTCTTCTTGTTTGTACACCAGACTGCATATCACCAATCACATGATCAAGTGAATGATCTTTGTGGATTTTTGTATTTAGAGTAGAAGGAACTAGATATGTGACAGTAATGTTTCTCATATCAATTTTTGTTTCATCACCAAAGAAATCAGCATGTGTGGCTTCAAGTAAAGCAGTAGTAACTGTTGGACTAACAATATTAATATTTAGACTACCCGTATTAACATTTGTACTAGTAGTATTAATACTTGGCCCAGCATAATTAACATCTTGAGTACTATTTTCAAGTTTCTCTTGATCATCAATTCCACTTTCTTTATTTACACCTTTATCATCCTTCTTTCCATCATCACTAGAAGGTTGTGGTTCATCATTACTAGCATTCTTTGGAGAAGAATCAAATAGTAAACCATCTTTCCATAGTGGAATCAAAATGTAGTCTTGGCTAGATCCAATCTCCTTGCTTGAATGACCTGCACCAATACTTTCTTATGTACCTGCAAAATCATTAGAGTTTGTACCTGCAACAACTGGCACAAAATTCATTGATTTTGTTCGAACATCAATATCAAACAGCCACTTTGGTCCATCACCTGTAATAATAGGCTTATCATTCAAGAACATAATATGAAAGTTTTCTTCTGCTTTCCTTGTTCTAATGTTGTATACCCTAAAAGCCTTACTATTCATTAAGTATCCAACAAAGAATCCTTCATCTGACTTTCCATCAAACTTGCCTAAATAATCTAAGGTATTAAGAATGGTAACATGACACCCAAATGGTATCATGAAACATAGAGCAGGTGTTCTACCTTTAAACAATTCATAAGGGGTCTTGTTATGAGGCTTAACTACTAATACCCTATTCTGCACATAGCAAGCAGTATTAACTGCTTCAACCCAAAATGTAGTAGGTAACTTAGAGTCAGCTAACATAGTTCTAGTAGCCTCAATTAGGCCTATTTCTCCTTTCAGCAATACCATTTTGCTAAGGAGTTCTAGCTACACTAAATTCCTTCTTAATGCCTTTCTTTTCACAAAACTCACTCATAACTCCATTTTTGAACTCTATTTCATTGTCACATCTGATAATCTTTACTTTCTTATCAACTAGATTTTCTATCTTAGTTATAAATCTCTTAAGAATGTCACTAGTCTCATCCTTAGATGCTAAAAAGAAAACCCAAGTAAATCTGCTATAATCATCAGTGACAACAAGACAATATATCTTATTCATCGGCTAAAAAACTATAAAGTTGTCGGAATATAGTTGCATAAAATTTATTCTTTGTTACGAATCCGTGAAAATTGTGCATTTAAGGGTCGTTTTTGGCTTCGCGAGTCAAGATATTGAGTAAAAAATAAATATAAGTATAAAAGTCAAACAAAGTCTAGCGTTGACTTTTGAAAGTCAACGGGTTAATACTAAACTTGTCGGACATAATAAAAGTGAGTAAACGCTATTATTACTAAGAGTAAGACATTTTAGACTTAACGATGGATACGAACGGGTATATTCTAAAAAATAGAAAGAAACTTTAGTAATAATCGAAAAAATATATCGATGCAGTAGTTGGTAACCACATTTTGGAACGGTCGAGGATTTCAACGAGATAAATAAATCTTATCACAATTATATTTGATAACGAAACTTACTAAATATGGTAACTTTCCAAAAATAGTAACTTTCTAAAAATAGAAAGTTATCGAAAGTATAAAGTTTTTCAATTTAAAGTCACGAGATAAAACGTGCGGATAATTATTAACCCCCCCCCCCCAAATAAAGTTGGGTTTTGGGATTTAGGTCATTCAAGTGGATTTCTCATCACATTTGTGAATATATATATACTATATATATGATTTTGTTGATACAATGTACGCATCGTTGATTATACTTTTCGGTATAGTAATCGAGCGACTCTAATTATAGGGTTATGCGTTTGTGGATTTTCATGCTTAGACTTCATTGTTTGATTATCGCTTTTGATCAAAGGGTGGTGTTCAGAGTCCTCGCTTTAAAGTTTCCAATGTTTTTAACTCTGCGAGGGGGATATATTGCTTGTTTTGTGAAATTAAACGCAAACTGTTTTTGATACTTGAATATGATTCCTTTACTACTGAGTAAATGCCTTTTTGTTGTGTGACTGTTAGTTATCATGTGTTGGTAAGCGCTAATGCATTAAATAGATCTATTGGGTTTGGACACCTTCCGGGGTTTGAATCGTTGGGACCTCCCTGTACACAAACGGACCATTTGTAGTTAGTATAGAGAAGTGGCATACTTTCTGGACATGATTTCGTCAAATACGGGATGATGTGTTAAGTTTCGGTACAGGGCTCTTTAGTCGGAAATCCACATATTTTTATAACTTTGACTTTACGAGCCAAAGTTTATACGTTTTGTGGAACACCAAATATGCGCATTCTATGTTTTAATTGTAAACTCTATGAATTCACTCAACGTTTTGTTGACTTTTTAAACATGTATCTCAGGTTAATTGCTGTTGATGGCTGGATGGGAAAGAACACGGATATCAAGGACGGTGTCTCGGTGAAGTAGTGTCATAAACTAAACAAGTGTTTTAGAAATCAAGTCGTGTTGTGACTTTTAGAAATAATTTCTATAATGGTATTGGGACCTATGTAACTCTGATCTTTATAATAAATAAAATTGTGTTTTATAAACGTATCTTTGAATGTTTACTAGGACTCGTGTGCATGTATTATGAAGTAGCACCCCAATCGTTGTATTCTGCTGCGTATCGCATTTTGGGGGTGTTACACAACCAGCCTTGCCTTGTTTCTAATCACAATATTTCTCTTTCATCTTTCTTGTTCCTGTACACCCATTTAGTACCAATGGCTCTTTTGCCAAGTGGTAAATCCACCAAGGTCTAAACATGTTGTAACTTGAACTGCAGAAGCTCTTCTTACATAGCTTCTATCCAGCTTGGATTACCTTTTTGGGCTCTTCCTAGGATAGGAAACAAGCAAACAGACAAGTATGAAGGTCTTTATGAGTTTTCCCTTCATAAACAACACTAATAAACCCTTGTTCATTTATAGTCTTTGTCATTCTCCTTATTAGTACACCAGACTGTACATCACCAATCACATGATCAAGTAAATGATCTTTTATGGATCTTTGTATTTGTAGTAGAAGACTGGATTGTGGTTTGTAATGGTTGCTCATGTCCACTTCTATTTAATCACCAAGAAATCAGCATATGTGAATTCAAGTGTAACATTGTCTATCAAAGAAAAAATGTCTGGTTAAGTTTAATACTCCTGGCCCTCGCTAGTATTACACCTTGAGTATGTTTTTCAGATTTCCAGGTTAGCTATTCTATTTTCTTTACATATTCCTTCATCATCCTTTTTCCAGGCATCACCTAGATGGTTCGTGGTTCTATCATTACTAGATTGTTTAAAGAAGAATCCAAATAGTGAACCATACTTTCACAGTGGCATCAAATGCAGTCTGGCTGATTCTGTTTCCTTAGTAGAATGACCTGTACCAATACTTTCTTCTGTACCTACAGAATCATTAGAGTTTGTAACTGCAACAACTGGCACATAATGCATTTATTTTGTATAGAACATCAATTATACATAACAACCACTTTGGTCAATCACCTGCAATAATAAGCTTATCCTCAAGAAACTTTTAATATTGCAAGTTTTCTTCTACTTTCCTAGTTCTAATGTTGTATACCCTAAAAGCCTTACTATTCATTGAGTATCCACACGATCATAAAACTATGATTTTCTTATGTTCCTTTTTATAAAATTCGAACCATATGTACACCTTTTTAAGTTTTATGTAGTTTAATATCATTCTTTTTACAAAACAAGTTGTACACCAAAGGTTTATGCATCAAGAAGAGTAGAAAAGTACAAGTTATTTGAGGTTTTGAAAACTTACAAAGAAAAATGATTTTTAGAGATGAACAAAGATCAAAAACAACCCAAAAGTTGTTTATTTTATACCCGAATGATCTTAAATGATCAAACCTTCAACTTGTCTTCAAATGTAAATGATTGAAAGTGAAAAATGTATGATTTTTGTAGGTGTTTGTGTTGGTTCGTGTGTTTTAGAGAGAGAGAGACTAGAGAGAATGAAACTTATGTGTGAAATGATTGCAAGAAATGAGAAGAAATGATGTATTTAGACAAGAGTTTCACACATCAAAAGTGTGTAGGTGTATGTGTGGTCACGGCAAGGAGGACAAGCCACAAGGGGGACCAAAATGATCCACCTATCAAACCCCATAAGGACAAGTCCTAACCCTTAAATCATGCAAGTATGTCTAGGAATAATATTTCAAAATTTGAATCCTATGCATGTATATACATGCATAACCGGTTGCAATTGAGGCCAAGGAGGGGACCAAAAGTGGCCTCCAACTTTTTAGGTAACTAGTGCTAAAAAACATTTAATTTCCAAAGGTCTAGCATACATGACAAGGTATTGTTTAAATTCCACGGAACGCGTAATTAATGAAACGAGTAACGATATCACAAAAAATTATGAAATTTTAAATATTGTCTTAAAACATAAAAACACAGCTATTGCCAAAATACTACAACGTTTGGTGTCATGGTTCGCTCCCAATGACGATTCTCAGATAATAACAGAACAACTTCCCGGTTAAACGGTAAAGCTAAACGAAACTTTTAAAAAAAAATTCAAATTACTAAACGTAAACGGATAAATTATTGAACGGAAATTCTTGGGTTGTGACATCCTTGACAAAGTACACATCCTCAAAATCAAGCTTACCAGTTTTAAGAGTTCCTTTACCATTAATTTTCCCTTCTTTGGCTCCCTCCCAAAGGTAACATATCCTCCATCAAATTCCTTGAAGTCTGAGAGATAGGACATGTTCCTTGTCATGTGTCTTGACATCCACTGTTAACATAGCCTTGATTTTCTTTTTGTGGATGACCCTGAACATAAAAATAAGGAAATTAGTTTCCTTTGGGGACCCAAGCCATCACTGACTTGGATCTGCCTCATGCATCAACATAATTATGTTTCTTCAAAGTAACTTATGCACTATTAAGTTTGGTAGGTATCCAAACCTAACATGCTGAAGCCTTAACAGCATTAACCTGATTTTCCCTCACAGCATTAACTACTGTTGAATTTGGCCTAGCAGTATTAACTGCTTTTGGCCTAGCAGTATAAAATTTTCCCTTAGCAGTATTAACTTTTTGGCTAAAATTTTTGTTAGTTAATGTTGTTCTTATTTGATAGGGCCTCTTTACAGTTGATTGTGCTGATTTAGAAAAACGTGGCATTGGTCTAGCACTATAAATTATAGTTTTGGGATGAGCAGTATTATCAGGCCTAGTAGTATTAAGTGATCTTAGGCCAGTTTTCATTAAAACTGCTTTTGAAACCATGTTCCTGTGAGCACTAGGGTGAGTCTTTTTAGCAGAATAATTGTAATTCACCCTTGTATAATTATTCCTAAATACCACCCTTTCCCTTTGATGGTAATTGCAGTCAGCCTGCACATGGTCAAAACTTCCACAGACAAAACAAGCTTTATTGTACATCACAAAGTCACTTCCTAGCTGTTGGGACTTTTGATTATTCCAGTTTCTTTGATTTCCCCTAGGACTTTGTGACCTATACATTTCAGCATACTTAACTGGTTTCCTAACTGGTTTTTCTTATTGTTTAGGTCTAACAAATTCTATCTTAGCAACAGTAGGAAAAACAGTTTTCTTCTCTAACTTATCATCTAACACCAACTCCTTAACCAATGGGGCATCAGGAGATTCCCTAACCTCATTAGAAATATCTTCACTAACACTCTTACTAGTCTTAGGTCCATAGCCTTCAAACTCAGGCTGTTGGAACTCCTCTAGACCAGAGTTGGACAAATCAAACTTTGGGGGTGAAAATAACCCTGTAGGGGGAGGTGGAACAGCATTATAGCTTACAAACCCCACACCCTTTCTACTTTTATCAGTTATCTGACTCCCTATTAATTTGTCTAGACTCTTAGAAGCATTATCAAATTTTTCAATTTTAAGTTGATTGCTTTCTTTTTCTTGCTTAAGCTTTTCTAACTCACTTTTAAGCATACTAAATGAGTTCTTATATGAGGATATCTCTTTTGTAAAACTGCAAGTTGCTCACAAAATTGAACATAATTATTTTTGTATAGACAAGTTGTTCTTCTACAATATGCTAACCCTCTTTTATAAGTTGCTTGATTGAACTCAGATTTGGTAAACTTATCCTTAAATCATAAGTTGAGTTTTATAGTGTTTCATAAGCTTTTTTGACAGGTTTTTGAACAAGTTTTTATCATTTATTGTACCTAAGAGTCGTAAAAGCCATATGTGCCTGGGCCTGTAGGGATTCTTCATCTTACCATTATGCTCTAGTCAAAACCAGCTCCATCAATAGCTAACATGGATTTGGAAGAAGTATCTTCCACCTTTATAGTGCTTTGAGTGTCTTGATTCATGACTCATGTTATCTTGAATCCTAGCGTCCTTGCATTCCCTTACAATAGTGTCCCAACTTTTGAACAGTTGAAATACCTCCACCTTCCACTTGGTTCTATCCAGCTGTGTCAACTCCCTTTGATGATAATTATTTCTACCAGTTTTCTAGAAAAACTTTCTTGTCCTCATGCTCAGCAATCCTAACTGTCACTTCAGATCCATCTCTTCTAAGTCATCTTCATGGATTTGTTCAAGGTACTCATGTACAAGTTGAGACCCGTTTGGTTGACTGGCTAAAAATGCATAAACCGTGTCATCACTTAAGTTAGCAGTACTAACTTGAGTACTAACAGTGCTAATGAGTATTAGTAGTACTAACTCCATAAGCAGTATTAACTCATTAGTACTGCTAGTAGAGACATTAAAAGCCCAAGATTACCAAAATTCTGAGAACTTGAGCTGAGCTTGTGCTTGCAATTTCTTTAAACCTCTTGTTAAACAATCTTGCTTTATTGTAGAGTTCATCAAAGCTCATTGTGTTCTAGATCATGGTTTTATTCTCCAGGCCACAACCTGAGTATTCCACTCAGAAGGCTGACTTCTTAAAAATTTCTAACATTAAGTTTTCTTGTGTTACTTGGTTACTCCTACATAGGGAGAGTTCAACCTTGACGATCAGTTGAGAGTTCTTTGTGCAGCTAAAATCTTTAAGATGCCAGCTAAAACAATTGTTCACACTTTATACCAGAAGAAGGAAGGCAGTTCAGTAATGTGCAATCAGTGTGGAAATTAGTACTGCTAGTAGGTTGTTTAGTACTGCTGAAGAATCAGTTAGTACTGTTGGTGCATCAATGCCAGTTAGTACTGCTGGTATGGTTCAAGAAGTTAACATCAGTATTCTTCTCCAGTTGTAATCAAAGATAAAAGTAAAGGTAAAATGGAGGAATATGAAGATGAACCGATCAAGAGGAGCAAAATTACAGCAAGAACAAGATATGATTGGACATGAAGCAGATGTGAGACTGCCAAGAAGAATGGATGAAGAAGAAAGACAAAGGATGGCTAAAGTTCATGAAGCCAGCTTATCTTTTACCGAGGAAGAATGGGAAAGCATTAGAGCAAGAGTTGAAGCTGATGAAGAGCTATCTAAGAGACTACAAGCAGAGGAAAGGAACAAGTACAGTGAAGTTGATCAAGCAAAGATGCTTGTAGATCTTATTAATCAGAGAAAGAAATATTTTCACCAAGGATAGCCAACTGACTTATAATCTTTTGAAGCCTGTTAAAAATAAAATCAAGAGACTCTGTGCTTGGAGCACTAAAGTTCTCATACATTTGCTTCAGAAGAGTCTTCCGAGTCTTCTTTATGGCATCATTACCACCAAATCTTGTTTGTATATCAGCAAACAAAGTCTTGACATCCTTGTACTGATTAAATGTCAACAGATGTTCATTTGAAAGTGCCATTAGTAACATACTTCTTGCCTTCACATCATTATTCTTTTGAGTCTTTTCATCAGCAGTTACAGGACCTGGTATTAATGTAGTGTGAACCATAGCTTTTGTTTTGTTTGATATGCTAGTTTGAATGAGTTTCCTTCTTTAATGAACTCCAGTAGAGCATAGTCTTGTACTTGAAAGTATTGTTCAATATATTAGTTCCACATATCTTATTCACCAGTATGAGAAGGGGCAACTTTCTAGTAGTTTTGGTATGGGCCAGTTCTAGATCCATCTCTTCTTATGAGTAAAGACGATCTTCTTGTTGAAACTGCTAGATAAAGTTTCAGAACACAGTGATCTGATACCACTTATTGATCCCAAACATTTGATTGATTCTTTAGCTTGTAAAGTGTATGTTACTTGGATAAATCCTAATAACAATGGTAGAACTTTGTTGTGTATATTAAAGAGTATGCGGTATCTACTCTTTAATACTTAGAAGAAACTATGAATGTAAATGTAAATTGATTGATCAAAGGGATGTAACAAAAAGCTTTAATATTCATTAAGATCAATAATACCGTTTACTATGTCTTAGTCTAGGGTTTATATCCTTGAAGCTATTCTATTGTGCATACAACTCTATAACCTTGATCTCCTTTTCTACACCAAGGTGTCATTTACAAGATAACTACAGATCTTTTTATATATTTCTATCTTATATGCATATCTTTCTAACTAAATACAATTTTACATGAATAAGTCAATACTAATCAACTTCATACGTCTTCATACATTTAGCAGTCTCTAAGTCTTCATGCAACAGTCTTAACACCTTCAGCAATGTTAAGTTAGTACTGGCAGTACATAACTTTCTTCTAGATTCTATCTAGTTAGTACTGACATTTGTAAAGTGCTTTTCTCTATGGGAAGATTGAAGAAGAGGTGTATGTATGTCAACCACCAGGATTTAAAGATCCAGACTTTCCTAATATAGTATACAAGGTTGAAAAAGCACTGTATGGACTACATCAAGCTCCTAGAGCTTGTTATGAAACCTTGTCAACATATCTATTGGACAATGGGTTTCAAAGAGGGAAAATTGACAAGACCTTATTCATCAAAAGGAGCAAAGGTGATTTTTTGCTGGTCCAAGTTTATGTGGATGATATCATCTTTGGTTCAACAAAGAAGGAGCTATGCATAGCATTTGAGAAGTTGATGCATGAGAAATTTCAAATGAGTTCTATGGAAGCACTTACATTCTTCTTGGGATTACAAGTGAAGAAGAAGAAGGATGGAATATTTATTAGTCAAGACAAATATGTTAAAGAAATTTTAAAGAAATTTAGGTTTACAGAAGTCAAGACTGCAAGCACACCAATGGAAACTCAAAAGCCTCTTCTCAAGGATGAAGATGATGAAGAAGTGGATGTTCATATGTATAGGTCAATGATTGGTTCATTGATGTATCTTACATCTTCAAGACCTGACATCATGTTTGCAGTGTGTGCCTGTGCTAGATACCAAGTCAATCCAAAGGTTTCACATCTTCATGCCGTGAAAAGGATTTTTAGGTACTTAAAAGGTCAACCAAAATTGGGCCTTTGGTATCCAAAAGATTCTCCTTTTGATTTGGTAGCATACACTGATAGTGATTATGCTGGAGCAAGCTTGGATAGGAAGTCTACAACAGGAGGTTGTCAATTCCTTGGATGTAGGTTAATATCATGGCAGTGCAAGAAACAGACAGTGGTTGCAAATTCCACAACAGAAGCTGAGTATGTGGCTGCTTCAAGTTGTTGTGGACAAGTGCTTTGGATTCAGAATCAACTACTTGATTATGGGTATAATTTTATGCATACCAAGATTTTTATTGACAATAACAATACTATTTGCATAATTAAAAATCCTGTTTTTCATTAAAAAACAAAGCATATAGAGATCAGACATCATTTTATTAGAGATTGCAATGAAAAGAAATTGATTCAAATGGTCAAAATCCATACTGACAAGAATGTTGCAGATTTGCTTACAAAAGCTTTTGATGTAAGTAGATTTCAATATTTGATTGTTAGTATTGGAATGCTAAATCTTTAAATTCGTTTATCTCTTTATGTTTTTGTAGAGTTTTATATGAATTAGTATTGTCATTCATGTCATTAAAAGTTTCTGCTGTTAAGTATAATTAGTACTGCTGGTTATACTTAATACTGCTAAGTTTCTACTGTTAGTTATACTTAATACTGTGATAATTGTGAAAATTGCTATGGCTTGTGTTTTCTTGGTTTTTGGGCTAACATTTTGCAGGAAAAGTAAAGAAAAGTGTTAGATTGATGATGGAAAAGCTGTTTGGAATGGAATTGGAGTTAATGCTGGTGACTCAAAGTTAATGCTGCTAGGCATAATTTACTACTGTTGGGTTACTATTGCTGGGTTGTTAAGGGTATTTTCCATAAATACTTCGATTAAATTGATTTCAATCAATTAATCGATTTCATTCTTTCAAATACTCTCCATCTACAAACCCTAACTCAATTTTATCATCCATTATCAAAACCCAACACAAATGGCGAATCTAAAGTTTGCAGATACTCATAATATGGTCGCGTTTTTGGATAAACCCACAGAGAGTGATGGGTTTGAACAAGTTGTGGAGTTTTTGAATGCACACCCTATAAAGTATGCACTAACCATTAATCCTACCATATATACTTCATGTATTGAACAATGTTTGAACCATATGTAGAAGATGAAGTATGGATGAATCAACAAGACTATAAAGTGTTGGATTAGAATCTGTATGACTCCTGTGAAGTACATTCCTTGAGGATGCAACATGTGCAGATTCATATGTTAGTAGAGAAGAAGTATCCCCTTATACCATCTACACTTACAATGATGTTAGAAAAGAAGCTTATGATTGACTATGAAAGTGAAATGACTTATCAGCTTTTTAAATTCATCATGAAACAGCTTAAGAAGTAAAAAAGTGTTTGGAAGCATCCTTCTAGTGTTGATGAAGCTTTAAATGAAGAAACTTGATGATTTTGAAAAAGAATATCAAGTTTAGGGGAGGATTGTTAGGATTAAAAGTCTTCTTGATGCTGTTTGGATTACTGCTGCTCATATTTGTGTTAATGCTGCTCAGCTGGAGTTAGTACTGCTCAGAGACTTCAAAAAAAAATGCTAAGTAGTTACTACTACTAGTACAAAGTTAAGACTGCTCAGTTGAAGTTAATGCTGCTAGTGAAAATATGCTTGAAGTTACTACTGCTAGTGAATATCAAGTTAATGCTGCTAGTTAGTACTGCTTATATGATATGTATTAGTTGTTTATAGAAAAGATTTAGATACTTAGGGAAGTATTATAAGCTGACTAGGACTCCTTGGTGTATAAAAGGAGGTCCTATGGCATAGAGTTTGACGTACCAAAACCAAAACCAAAGATATATTCGTAGTCGTATAATTCTTAGCTTTAAGGTCTTTGTAACTCTAATACTTTGAGAGTATTCGTATTATTATCATTAATAATATTAGAGCTTGTTTGTTGAATTATATGTTCATAGAATTACTGTTTCATTGATAATTCTTCTTAATATTAAAGATTAGATTCCGCATAATCTTTAATACATTCAAACAAAGTTTCTACTATAGTTGTGTTAGATTTATCTAATATAACTAAACCTTAAACAAGCTTAAGGAATTCGATCTATTGAAGTGGGATCAATAATTTATTTTACAAAGCTTAGGCGAGGACTATAACTTTGGAACGTTTGTTAATGAGGACTAAAACTTTAGTATACTACCGTGTGTATAATGACTGCTAACTTCGCCGCCTTAATTGATGCACAATTTGAGGATAGTCTTATATTTCTACATAAATTAGCACTTTCAGAAGTACAGTAAGTCTTTTTTATCAACTATACACAATGGCAGTATTATGTATTTTAGTTTCATTCCTTTTATAACAATCAGCGTATTAAAGTTGTTTATACATTACATTATACTTTTCAATTTTGTATCTTCAAAAAAAATATTATAGCTAGCCGTCCATCGGACGGGCCTTGAAGCTAGTCTTTTATATATTACGTAGTAGGATAATTTGTAACTTAGTAGCAACTTTGCAGAGCTCTTTCGGGATCCGAAGCGCGAAAAGCTTCAAATGCACATCAAATTTACTTTCATCCAACATTTCTGCACATCAAATCATAATCAAACAATACATTAATGAAACCAAATGTGTAAAGTTAACTAATTTAACGAAATTAACAGAATTAACTACCTGATTTGATTCAATTTTAATGGTTTTTAGGGTTTTTAAATTTGGAATTGTCATATGGCCGGGTTAAACGGACCGGTGAATAAAAATTTTAATCAATGGGCCGGGCTTTATTATCACTTTATAAAATTTAATTGTATCGGTTCACTTATCAGTTGTTTGGTTATTCGGTTCAGTTATATCAGTTAATTTTTTCATGTAAAATCCAAAATGAAATCGCATTGTGAATTCGATTCGGTTTTCGAGTCAACCTAATAACACGAATTAATTTATATTGTTTTCAATTTAACTATATACATATTTAGCAAAAAACATATTTCAAACTTAAAAAACAAAAAAGATATAGTAGAAAAAAGTTTTAATGGTATTTTTATGTATGTGCACGCACGAGGCTTAGATATTATTTTTTTTAAATATAAATATAATTTTTATTTTTTCTGTTTTATAAATTATGTATAGAGTATTATCGAAATCATATGAAGAGAATAAATTTATTAAATCTTTTATTTACTACGTCGTAAGATAATTAGTATCTTTTTTTCTTTTGATTTACCTGTTTTTGAACTCGATATTGTGAGTCTCCGAGGCCACAAGGGGATTAATTTTCTCCTCATTATATTCGAACCATTGACTTTCACTTTAGAAAACATGTCAATGAAATAAATACTTTTTCATAAATTCAACTGTTAGAATGTTAGTACGTATTAAACAAAACAAAATGTAATTTCTTCCAAAACCATTTTTCTTTATTTACGATAATTTATGTGCTTCGGTGTTTTTCTATTTGGTTGTACAACATGATTTTATGCCGACAATGAAAAATCCACTAAAAATTCTTCGGGTAGATTTGGGATGTGATTAAATAATGTTTAATCTTTGTTGAAGTAAAAAATTGTTTGCGTTTGTTGTATTTTAAAATATAAAGTTTAGGGGTATAAGTTTATTTTTTAAAATTATAATAAAATTTGTAAATTTATAAATTTACAATTAACTCCATATAAATTATTTAAAATTAAACCACTAAAGTTTTATTAATTACCTCTTCTTTTTTCAAGTTTTTGTTTTCACAAATTTGACACATATATTTTTATGTATTTTTTCTCACCAGATTTCTCCACCAATTTTTTTTAATTTTGATCAAATTGATTCATTTTTTACTTTTTATTGACCAATCAGATCGCACAATTTTGCCTACGTGGCAAAATCAAGCGTTTTGATTGGTCCAATTTTTTAATTTATAAGATTCAATTTGATAGAATACTCCGAAATGACGTAACTCTTTTAGAGGAGAGTTATATTGGATTCCAAAAAAGGTTGGATCCATTAATCTAAAAAGAAATCAATGGTTGAGATTAAAAAGATTTTAATATTTCATTTATTTTTTAAAATTTAAATATCTCTTAAATAGTTAATCATTAAGCCAAAAAAAATATACCATCACGACGAACATTTAATTATCTTTCCATAGATATCCACTTTGATATACTTTCGACAAAAAAAAATTCATTTTTTTCACGTTTTTTTCTTCGTTTTTTCACGTTTTTTTTCGTTGTTGAAACTTGCATGAAAATATCATATATGATTTAACACTAATTTGAATATTCGTATAAAATCATATATGATATAACACTAACATCGAATTACATGTGATTGCATTAAACTTAAATATCATATATGATTTGACACTAATATCATATATGTTTTTATAATATGTAATTTATCAGTAATATCATATACGATTTTAAATATCATATATGATTTAACACTAATATCATATATGATTTCTCATGCAAGTTTCAAATACGAAAAAACGAAAAAAACAACGTAAAAAACGTGAAAAAAACGAAAAAAAATTTCGTCGAAAGTATATCAAAGTGGGTATCGAGAGAAAGATAATTTAATGCTCGTCGTGATGGTATATTTTTTTTCGCTTAACGATTAACGGTTTGAGAGATATTAATATTTGAAAAAAAAGGACGGAAATGATTTTTGGTTTTAATCTTATCCATTAGATCAAAATGGGGATGAAATGTGAGATTAGTCCCTTGGTATCCATATTAACTTTGTTATCCAAATGAACTTAAATCATTCTTTTATTATATAAAGGATTTGTAGATTTGTATAATACTACAAAGATTATTAAGACAATGACATTATGATAGGATCTCACGATCCCGATCTAACTTTACGATCTCGATCTTGCAAAGACGAAAACGATCCTGTGTAGGATTTCGATCTACTTTTACTAGCTTTTCATGATGACGTGGATATGATTCACTTCTATCGCTAAACCATTATTTAATTAAGTTGTTGAGTAACCATTGTAATTCCATATATGGCTTGTTCACTTTTTATACGTTGGCAAAGATTTTGAAATTATGTATTGGGTACTATATGTAAGATAGCTAGGAAATGTCATTTCTATGTTTTCAAAATGGATAGAGATCTTTTAAAATTCAAATGAACTTTACCGGTAAAGTTTCCTCACACTAATAAAGTAAACCGAGTCTCTCCGTAAACCCCGCTGTTATGTTGTGAGATAACTTTACCAGTAAAATTCGTTTAAACTTTAAAGGATCTCTATCCTTTGAAAATATAAAAGTAGCACATTTTCTAGGAAGTCGTTGGTAGTTTCCAAAAAATTACTTTGAAGGATGGTATTTGCATGGATGGCGATTGGCGGGTGTTGAGAGGAACGACTCCCAACCAAGAAAATTTATATATATACTAAATGCAACAAAATGTTGCATCATTATTATAACAAGGTTTTTCACCGCGCTTCGCAGCAGAGCGCGGGATGTCGATTTAGATAAAAATAGTTAGTATGTATTTCACTTTTGCAAACTGTTTATATCATGTGATGTAACTCGAGCACAAATGTGGCGTAGCACAGTTTAGAAGCATATAGAAAAATCACGCATCATTGTATATGGTATACTGTAAGATGTTTATAGCAATGAAGAGGTTGGCAATTAAAAAGATGTAAAGTCCTAACACCCTGTGTTAGAAGAAAAGAACTAAAGTCGCGTTAAAAGGTTCTAAAGTCCTGGACACGCATAAGAATTCGGTCTATGTCTTGCGCATGCTGAATCTTGTCTCTTCGGTCGATCCACAGTAACAAATGGCAATGTCGCGACCCGAGTTGTATACAAAACTATGATAGCAAAAGCAAGGCAATGTCGCGACCCGCGTTTCTGGAAAGCATCACATGAACATAAAATTAGAAAGTGAAAAACACCTAAAGGAGTGTTTGGGATTGCTTATTAAGACTGCATATCTGCCTAAAATCAGCTTCTAAGTGCCTATTTTACAGTAAAATGACTACACATACCCCAAAAAATGAGCTCAGTTCCGTAACTGACCACGGGATACAATACATATCGGAATTAAATATTCAATGACAAAACAGAGATTCTTCCTTTCACATGACCAGCCCACGTAATTGCTAATTACCAAAATAGTAGAATACAAGCCGAATGTGTTCAGACTCTAACCCAGTCAGATCTTTTAGCAATCCGAAGTCTTAAAAGCACAACCACTAAAAAGTCTAATATCAGACACTAAAATCTATATTTGAGAAATATAGTTCACATCCACACATATCTTATGCTGAAGTAGCAATTATTTTCCTATTTCTAATTTATACAAAGTCGAACTACTTGCTTAGCCTACTAAAAAAAGGTAAGATTGC
>BQNB010111778.1:0-22279 GCA_026074375.1 Tanacetum coccineum | reverse complement strand
AAAACCCGAACTTAATCTCTTTGTAATTTCTTTCTAGCATCTTGCTAGGTTCTATTTAATTTGCCGTTCAAAAAAAAATCTCTATAATCTTAGATGCATTATAATGCATCATAATGTGTTTTCTAGCTTTTAATTATATGCATATACGTATTTTAGATGTATTTCATGATTTCTCTTATTTTCTGGTCCTCTACATGTGCCAAAATCATGAAAATCAATTTACACCATCTACACATCAAATTAACTTTCGAAACTTTATATGGTGCATCTAGATGAATAGAAATGCATCTAATGAAAGTCGTTGCATCTCAAATGTGTGGTTTTAGTCACTTCTCACCACTTCTTATTTTAATTTACTTCTCACTGGATCTCTACTATCGAATATATATAATATAATATATATATTAATATATATATATATATATTATATTATATATATATATATCAATATATATATATATATATATATATATATATATATATATATATATAACCAATGTATTTTCACAAAATAATAAATATAAAAAGAAAAACACGAGTTACTATAACATGTAAATGAATACATGAGATTGTTCATATACGAACGACTTGTGTTATTATTCTTTATGAGATTAAGTAAGGAAAATATTCTTTTTAACTACTCACATTTAAACTCATGTTATTCCTCTTTATAAGTTCAACCCGCGTACGGGTTTAAAAATTAGGGTATTTATTATTAACAGAAATATAAATATCAAAATGAAGGCACGACCTCACATGTTAGTGAGAAATGAAAATAAATATACGAGATTCTACCTATTACAATGACACATATTTTTTCAAGGTCGTTATGTGCTACTAAACACACATAATGTCTTGAACATAATAACTAAAAATTCAGTTAAACAAAGTCAAATCTTTTATGCAACAAAAATTTATACAAAATATCAATCGATATTAACACATAATGAAAAAATTATGTAATACTCGTGCGTGCATGTGTATTGTAACTATTTAAGTATTAAAAAGTTAATATAATTTTATAAAAATATTAAACATTACAAAATCATTAATTATGAATGATAACACTATTTAACTTCATAACAAAATTATTCAAATATTATTACCCGTTATACTATCTGCCTAAATTGCGTGCGTGTATGGGTTAATGTAATTGTTTGTTGATTAATAATTAAGATATAATTATTCCGAATAAAAATATTGAGTGTAAAAAGAGTTTGGAATTCGAACTTTAAGAATTCAAGTGAGTTTATATTAATTTACACGGAGCAAAGTAAAAAAACAACATAATCAAACATATAAACATTAAATGTTAAAAAAACATACTCATATAATCTACATAGAATCGCAATAACGAAATTATTACTTAATTCATCATTTATGTCTAGTCTTATGCGTGCACGTGTATTAAAACTAGTATTATTCATAACACACTTGAATTTAGGCCCCGTTTGGTTCACGGAATCTTCAGGATTCTGATGAAATTGGAATCTGATTCCAATTCCATAACGTTTTGTTGCAAATGTTTGAAAATCAAAATCTGATTCCAATTTCCATAGTGTGTTTGTTGGCGAATTAAATGTATTGGAATACCTCAAAATCCATTAAGTGTGAATTAACATAACATCCTAAAACGCGGAATGAAAAGTTTATAATCTATGGAATTTGATATTTTTATCATCAAAAATTAAATTAATTACTTATAATTATTAATATTTATTATTATTATTTTTTATTATTATTAATTATTTTGGCATTATTTTATTATTATATACTTATTAATTTTTATTTATATATATTTAAAAAATTAATATTTTATTTTATCTATATTAAAATTATACAATTTATTTATTAATTAAAAATTATATTATTATTAATTAAAAATAATATTTAATATTATATATTTAAAGAATATTTTCTTATTATTATTTAGTTAATTAATATTATCTATTTATTTATTTTAAAAATTAAATTATTTTATTAAAAATTAATTTATTATTATAATAAAATTATATAATTTTTTTTCTCATTTCATTTTCTTTCAAGCAAACACTCGATGGTTTTCTCAAATTTCAATTTCTTCAGATTTTAATTCATTAACATTTCAATTCCTTAACATTCCAATTCCTCAAACACATTTCAATTCCAACAAAAACATTCTGCGAACCAAACGCACCCTTAGTCTTTTTAAAATTGAAGATTTCAATTTTTTATTTACTCAAAACTATATCTCTTGGACACGTAGAAGTAACTATTTTCTAATACGCTTTTGACAATTCTATTAGACAGAAATACTTCCAAAACTTCCATTTTCATTATGACAATTCAAAGATGTTTATGTGTCTATCAGTCTGCGTAGCAACTTTGATGCCAATAATATCGATGGGAAATCGGGAATTAATGATAATCTTATACAAGTATACAACGTTAAAGTGTTTTATACCTGTAAAACCTAACAATTCGTATACAACACATGTATAATATCGGATCAAGCTTGCTTTGATGCGGTTATTAAAACAACTACTTGGATTTTATGGAGATATAGGAATAGGATTTGTTTTGAATTGAGGCCTCCTTGTAAGGATATTATTGTGGAAGAAATTATGATCCTCTCACATTCTTGGATTCTTCGTAGGAATAGGAAATTTAATCCGAGTTCGATTGATTGGATCTCGAATCCTATTGATGCTTGTACTAAATTCTTGTAATCCTTTCTAGCTTCTTGCTAGTTTTTCTATAAAGTCACCGTTCAAAAATAAAAAATAAATATCAGGTCGGGCCAAACAACATAAAACCCTAACGATTCATCAAGCGTGATCTCTCAACCTAATAGGTCATAGCTACTTCCCATCTATAAGGCTCGACCTAACTCTTTGTAAATTAACATGAACATTATAATTTTATCAAGGAGAAACTTACATCTTCTGTTAAACTAAAGGCTTGTTTGTTAAATTTTTTTATTAAGTCATGTTTAATAAGAAAGATGAATGCAGACATGCTCAGTTTTATTACTTAATATTTTCAGTCATATTTCCTTATTAAGTCACAAACAAACAGTTTTCACATGACTTAATCAATTCAGTTTTTTTTATATTAAGTCAATTAAGTCTTTATCAAACACCACCTAAGATGTTTTTCATGTGTGACGTATCAGTGTATCGTATATCTGGAAATCTTATGTAGCTCTATATGAAACAAAATAAATTACAGGTAATGAAATTGTGTTGAAATCATCAAGATAAGATATAAAATACTTGGTGATCGTTGCATACTTGCAATGAAAATGAGTATAATCTAGAAGACGTATGTAACTAACTAGCTTCTATTTTTTTTTGACAGTTCTAATTTCATTATCTGTCTTATCATCATATTTCCAAGCCTTCAAATTTTCTCCGTTTACAATTCAAACCTAATTAACAGATCCTAATCTATGATAATTTTGTGGAAAATATTCACACTTATATGCCTATTGCCTAACTTATGGCAAACCCTTCCCTATATAAACCCTTTCTACAATTCTACCAAAACCACACCAATCCACACTTGAAACATACCAAACATGGCTTACCATGTCAAAAACTGTCTCATTTCACTCATCGTTCTTACCATCTTTTGTTTCACTTCCACACAAGCAGCCAATTTCGATGTCATAAACCAATGTCAATACACTGTATGGGTCGCTGCCTCGCCTGGTGGAGGTAGACGTCTCGAAACTGGCCAAAGTTGGCAACTCACGGTAGCCCCTGGGACGGCTGGAGCTCGTATATGGGGATGAACCAATTGCAACTTTGATGCCAATGGCCGAGGAAATGTGAAACTAGGTGATGCAATGGTTTTACATGAATGCCAAGGTACGGACACACCAAATACTTTTAGGCCAAGCTTGCTCTTAAACCAAAGACAACAATAATCCATTCCTTGACCTATATATCTCTCGTTGATGGATTCAATATCCCAATGGAGTTTAGCCCCGGTGATGCTTCGTGCAAGAAACTAAGTTGTGGTGTTGATCTCAATAGTCAGTGCCCTGAGCAACTACGAACTCAAGGAGGATGTAACAACCCTTGTACGGTTTTTAAAACTGTCGAGTATTGTTGCACCATCGAGCGTGGTAGTTGTGGGCCGACAGACTATTCTAGGTTCTTTAAAGATAGATGTCCCGATGCTTATAGCTACCCTCAAGATGACCCGACTAGTCAATCTTCATGCCCTGGAGGCACTAACTACAAAGTTGTATTTTGCCCATGATCAACTCGATCATTCGCTATGAACTCTCTTTACGTATGTAGAAGTAAATTATTATTCAGAGAATAAGAAGTATTTTACTTCAATCATCGAGTATGGCTTCTCGAGTAGTCTTGTAAATTATATAAGGAGGGTTCTATATGAAAGATAATAGAAATTGATGTTGATTGGAATGATTGCTTGATTATAATTGATAATAGCCAACCTATATATATATATAGGATACAAAGGAAGCTTCTAGACTATGGGCTCGGGCCAATGGGCCGATTACACTAAAAAATACAATATGTACTTTAATACGCCCCCACAGTTGGAGCGTAAGATTTGCGGACGCTCAAACTGGATCTGAAATCAGTAAACAACGGGTATGGGAGTCCTTTTGTGAAGATATCTGCGTACTGAAATCGAGAAGGGACACGAAGAAACTCGAACATGACCAGCTGTCAAACTGATTGTCACGAACAAAAAATGAAAGTCAATCTC
The DNA here is from genome assembly GCA_026074375.1 of Tanacetum coccineum. Taxonomy (NCBI): domain Eukaryota; kingdom Viridiplantae; phylum Streptophyta; class Magnoliopsida; order Asterales; family Asteraceae; genus Tanacetum; species Tanacetum coccineum. Next base: position 17,551 of record BQNB010111778.1, on the reverse strand, counting down.
TAAAATGATTGGTGCGCTGATGTTGCACCGAGATTGTAAACATGTATACGGCACTAACATTATCACAGTAGACCAAGGTCGCTGTGAAAAGTGGGGTACGAAGCTCACGAAGGAGGTTGCGAATCTAAGATGTCTCAGCTACAGCATTCGCAACCCTTCGGTATTGAGCCTCAGCACTAGAATGAGACAACGTGTCCTGGCGTTAGGAGGTTATCACCAAGAAAAACACAGTATTTTCAGAAGTAAACCAGACGCATCCCAGACAACCTCCCAGTCAGTCATCAGAGTAGGCATTAAAGTTGTGATTTAGTAAGACCGAAATAGCTTAATCCAAGATCAGTGTTCCTCGAAGATATACGAAGAAACACTTTCATAACATTAAGGTGTGGCTCTTGAGGATCATGCATGTAAAGACATAACTGTTGAACTACATATGACAAATTGGGTCGGGTAAAGGTGAGGTACTGAAGTACTCCGGCAAGGCTGCGATATAAAGTAGGATCAGTGATAGGTGATCCTTCAGGTCCAAGCTTCTTCTCAGTGTCAACTGGAGTCCTGAAAGAGGTTACAAAAAGCATAAGTTGCCCTCTTCATCAAGAAATCCTCGGTAGCATATTTCATCTGAGACAAGAATATGCCAGAGGTAGTACGCGTGGTAAATATACTGAGAAAATAGTTGAGTGGGCCAAGGTCTGTCATAGCAAATTCTGCATGTAGTGAAGAGATGATACGTTGCAGGAGCGAAGTAGAAGAAGCTGTAAGAATGATATCATCCATATACAGTAGTAAGTAAGTCGTGTCTGGCCCCTTGTGAAAGATGAAAAGAGACGAGTCAGTTTTGCTGTGATTGAAACCGGCTCGAATAACATAGTTGGAAAATCGCTGAAACCAAGCTCGGGGGGCCTGCTCAAGGCCATAAAGCGACTTTTGCAGAAGGCAAACATAACCAGAATGAGCTGAATTAGTAAATCCTGGTGCTTGGTGCATGTAAACTGTCACTGTAAGATGTCCGTAAAGAAATGCATTTTTTATGTCTAACTGATGAATAGGCCACTGTCGAGAACCTGCAAGGCTAAAAACAGTCTGAATGGTAGCAGGTTTGACAACAGGGCTAAATGTCTCATCGCAGTCGATGCCTTGTTGTTGACTACGACCATTTGCAACTAGTCGGGCTTTGTACCAACTTAATGACCCGTCAGCATTATATTTATGTTTGTATAACCACATGGAGCAAACAATGTTGACATTTGATGGGCGAGGAACAAGCACCCAAGTTTTATTGTCGATGAGAGCTTTATATTCGTCACACATAGCTTGTTTCTAGTTAGGATCTTATAGGGCATGCAAAGGAGACTTAGGGATGGGGGAGGAGGTGGTGACATGGAAATTGTATTTGGGGTTAGCTTTTACAATTCCAACTTTAGAACGTGTGCCCATAGGGTGTTGCGAGGTAGATGGTGGTGGTGGTGGTGGTGGTGGTGGTGGCGAGGTGTTTGGTGGTGAGGTGTTTGGTGGTAGTGTTGTGTAAGAGTTGAAGGTGTTGGCAACGGAGTTAGAGTGAAGTTTGTGGGAATGGTACACACTGTGGAGTGTATGTTGAGGAAAGTAAGGAATGTAAAGAATGCGAAGTGCAATTGTGAAGTTGTCGAGATTCTCAACAAAGAATGGTATGAGGGAGCAGAGTTGGAGTCATAGGAGCCAAAGAGAAAGTACAGTTTCGTTCAAATGTGAATACGGAAAAGATGGATTTTTTTTGGTGATACAGGTCATGGCCACCGATAATCCATATGATAGGTAAGGGTACCCGAGAAAGATAGATGGTGTGGTGAGAGGGGCAAGTTTGTGCGGTGGAAAGGTGTAAGGGTAACAAAGGCATCCAAACGTGCTGTTGGGAATTATATTTCAGTTGATAAGACAAAACACGAATGAACCAAGATGGAAACAAAAGGACAAAAGTCGTCAATGTGGAATTCTACAAGATGTAGAAGAAAATAAAGATTTGATCAAAAAGAGATAAAGATGAAGAGATAAAGATGAATATTTAATTGATTTACTCATTAATATCTTTTAATAGTTTCCTTGTAAAGCCTTGATTCCTATAAGCTATAAAAGAGTGTCCAGCATATTGTTTTCGGCAATCTAAACAAGTGAGTGACCAATTAGAGGTCGACTAAAGAAAACGTGTGTGTGTACATGTTTGTATAGTTAGTAGTAGACTTCTATCTAGTGTTTAGCCTCAAGGTAATCAAGGTTTTCATTGATCCCTGTTATAGTTCATTGATGTAACTGTATTATCTTGATCAAATAATATTGGGGCTGTGGTGAATGTTTGGTAAAACCTTGTTATGATAATATTGATTCTATGTTTGAATATTCCGCCTATGTTATCATTATCCTAGATTAGTTCTTAACAAACTAGAGCTACAATGATCATTTGGTTTCCACAATTGGTATCAGAGCCTCGTGGCTCTCGATCTAGGATCTACAAGGTGTATTAATGTCGAATCTAGAAGAAGTGGTCATGGTTCCCTTTTATTGTGTTAGGATCAATAGAGCAAATAGGGTATGCACAAATCTCAATTTAATAAAAAAGGAATGGTGATCATTATTTTCTACTAGCTTTGTTGAGTTACGATCGTTTGATGATGATGAGCATAGTAGGGATGAATAACACACACATCAAGATATAGATGCAAATGAAAGGATAGTGACAGTTTAGCCAATCTGAAAAAGTGTCGCTAAAAAGGTGTCGTCTGTATACATAAAAAACATGGTATCCCATATAATGTTTTGATAACTGCTCGTTGGTGGTTACTACTAGACACAAGACACAGACTGCTGGTGATCGTAAATATTGTGGTTTACTACGACGTTTAAAAAGTATCTCAAAAGGTAAGGGAGGAAGTAGCACTTTATACAGACAAGGAAGAAAATAGTACTACTGCGTGGGTATGGACGATTAGATACTATCTAGCCTCTTTATACTTAGTACAACTTAATGAGTACTTAAGTAGTTCTTCAATACATAAGTACTGTCAGTTGTATGGTTTAAACTGCCAATGGCAGTTCATATACTATGCTAGCCTTATCTTTGAAGGTAGTGCTGCTGCTTAAGATTATTAAGTGCTGCTTTATTAAGAATAGTGCAAGCCACAGAATTTAATAACGCTAAGAACTGGTTAATGCTGTCAAAGGAAGATAAGTGCAGCCGGTTCATGTTAAATGCGCAATCACTAAAGGTTAATCTGTCAAGTTTATACTTAGTGCAGCTAGTATGATTAATACTGCTAGTATATTTTTAATGCTGCCAGTATTAAGTTTCTGCTGCTAGGGTAAATTTAAGCAGTTACTACTGTTCGATTAAAAGTAGTTACTACTGCTTGGGCTTAAAAGATACTATTGCTAGCTGTGTTCCATATTGGATATATATATATATATATATATATATGAATTGTAGGTAATTAAGCACACATCTCCATCAGTCTCTTGTGAATTTGCTAGTTCAAGTCTTAAAATACTGATGAAACCAATTTGGCTTTGGCCTATCGTTATTAGTCATGACTCGTGCATAGTAAGTTCAAGTAACTATAAGGAAAAGCATGACCAAAGGCCTTTTGGCCCAATTGTATGTGAGAAAATATTTGGACAAGTATAATGTTTTTTAAAATGATTAGCCCAAATAAAATACTAGTCAAGAAAAAGGAACAAAGTTATGCTCTTAGAACATGAGAAGGTATGCATTCTTCAACATGTTTGTTAACATGGTCCAATTGGCTGGTTAAACTATGGGTTATTAGTAACAGTTGGTAGCTAGTTGGTAGTTGTAATTTGCATGTTTGAATACCTCTGTTAAGAGTTTTATCTTCCTTTGCATGTATTAAGAACATGTGGATTTCTGGCATATCAAGCTCGATAATGAAAGATGTGATTGATTGTTTGATTATTATTAATAACAACCAACCTATATATAAGATACAACAGAATATTCTAGACTATGGGCTTGGGCCAATGGGCCGATTACATTAAATATAATATGTACTCTAATACGCCCCCGCAGTTAGAGCGGGAGTTTTGCGGACGCTCAAACTGGATCTGAAATCAGCAAACAACGGGTATGGAAGACCTTTTGTGAAGATATCTGCATACTGAAATCGAGAAAGGACATGAAGAACTCGAACATGACCTGCTGCTACTTTGTCACGAACAAAATGAATGTCAATCTCTATATGTTTGGTGCGCTGATGTTGTACAGGGTTTGCAGACATGTATACAGCACTGACATTATCACAGTAGACCAAGGTCGCTGTAAAAAAGTGGGGTATAAAGCTCACGAAGGAGGTTGCGAATCCAAGATGTCTCCGCTACAGCATTCGCAACCCCGCGGTATTCAGCCTCAGCACTGGAACGAGACAACGTGTCCTGACGTTTGGAGGACCACGTCAGGAGGTTGTCACTAAGAAAAACACAGTATCCAGAAGTAGATCGGCGCGTAGCCGGACAACCTGCCCAGTCAGCATCAGAGTATGCAATAAGCTGTGATGTAGTAGACCGAAGTAGCTGTAATCCAAGATCAGTGGTTCCTCGAAGATAACGAAGAACACGTTTCATAGCATTAAGGTGTGGCTCTCGAGGATCATGCATGTAAAGACATAACTGTTGAACTGCATATGACAAATCTGGTCGAGTAAAGGTAAGGTACTGAAGTGATCCGGCAAGGCTGCGATATAAAGTAGGATCAGTGACCAGTGATCCTTCAGGTCCAAGCTTCTTCTCGGTGTCAATTAGAGTCCTGCAAGGATTACAATTAAGCATCTATGCTTGCTCAAGAATCTTGGTAGCATATTTTATCTGAGACAAGAATATGCCAGAGGTAGTACGCGTGGCAGATATACCGAGAAAATAGTTGAGTGGGCCAAGGTCTGTCATAGCAAACTCCGCATGTAGTAAAGAGATGATATGTTGCAGGAGTGAAGTAGAAGATGTTGTAAGAATGATATCATCCACATATAGTAGTAAGCTGTGTCTTGCCCCTTGTGAAAGATGAAAAAAGACGAGTTAGTTTTGCTATGATAAAAACCGGATCGGATAACATAGCTAGAAAATCGTTGAAACCAAGCTCGGGGGGACCTGCTTAAGGCCATAAAGAGACTTTTGCAGAAGGCAAACATAATCAGAATGAGCTGAATCAGTAAATCCTAGTGGCTGGTGCATGTAAACTGTCTCTGTAAGATGGCCGTAAAGAAATGCATTCTTCACGTCTAACTGATGAATAGGCCATTGTCGAGAAACTACAAGGCTAAGAACAGTCTGTATGGTAGCAGGTTTGACAACAGGGCTAAATGTCTCATCGCAGTCGATGCCTTGTTGTTGACTACGACCATTTGCAACTAGTCGAGCTTTGTACCGATTTAAGGACCCGTCCGCATTATATTTGTGTTTGTACAACCACATAGAGCGGACAATGTTGACATTTGGTGGGCGAGGAACAAGTACCCATGTGTTATTGTCAATGAGAGCTTTATATTCGTCACACATAGCTTGTTTCCAGTTAGGATCTCGAAGGGCATGGAAAGGAGACTTGGGGATAGGGGAGGAGGTAGTAACATGTAAGTTGTATTTGGGGTTAGCTTTCACAATCCCGACTTTAGAGCGTGTGACCATAGGGTGTTGCGAGGTGGGTGGTTAGTGGTGTCGGTGTTGTTTGTGGTGTTGTTTGTGGTGTTGTTTGTGGATTTGTTTGTGGGGTTATTTGTGCGGTGGAAAGGTGTAAGGATAACAAAGGCATCCAAACGTGCGAAGGTGATTGTAAGAGGTTGGTTTGTTAAATAATTTTGTGTAAGGGATGTCATTGTTGATAGAGGTGGAGGGGAGGATATTAAGTAAGTAAGCGGCAGTGAGTAGTGCTTCGACCCAATACTCGAGAGGAAGACGGGCTTGAAAGAGGAGAGAACGTACTACGTTACTGATAGTACGAATCATGCGTTCAGATTTGCCATTTTGTTGAGATGTACGTGGGCATGAGAAACGAAATTGAATTCCATTAGTGGCAAATAGTTCATGGAGAGTGTTGTTGTCAAATTCTCCACCATGATCACATTGAAAAGCTTTGATTTCACGGTTGAATTGGGTTTTTACAAATGCACGAAAGTGTAGAAGTTTTGACTGTGCATCAGATTTTTTGTGAAGTGGGTAGACCCACAAAAAATGTGAATAGTGATCTAAGAAAAGTACATAGTATTTATATCCACTCATGCTAGAGACAGGAGATGTCCAAAGGTCTGAGTGAATAATGTCAAAGGGAGATGTGACAATAGAGGTAGATCGTTGAAAGGGAAGTTTTGTTTGTTTCCCTAACTGGCAGGCACGACACAAGTGTTGAGTGTTTTGTTTATTATAAAACACAAGGCCACGTGACGACAGGGTTTGAATTACATTGTTATCGGGGTGACCAAGACGTTGATGCCAAATGGAATGATTATTAGTAAGTAGGGAAAAGGCTGAGGCGGCAACGTGTAAGGGGTATAGATCACCCGTGCTGTCACAACGAAGAAGGGTTTGACGGATATGGATTAGGGATTTGTACATGTCCAGAGTGGGTGACAGGTATAGATGATCCATTTCTGACAATGACTGAATGAAAATTACGATTAACAAAAGAGGTTTGAAGGTTACCGGTGTGAGATGAAAGGTGAGAAGTTGCTCCGATATCCATATACCATTGCTGATCATGAGAAGCCATAAGAACAATTTTTTTTCCGGATGAACAGTACTGTCCAGTACTCGTCGATGAATAGTGACGTTGATGAAAAACCGCTCGGGAAGAACATTACTCTCTTCACACATCTGCAGATGAATATTTACCGTCGATTGAACACAAAGTCTATTTTTTTTAGAAGGGAGAGATGATGAGCGTGTAATGATAGAAAAAGAAGGAGAAGATTACGGGAAGATTAATAATAGGCTCTGATTACCATGAAAGATAATAGAAATTGATATTGATTTGATTGATTGCTTGATTATAATTGATAATAGCCAACCTATTTATAGGATACAAAGGAAACTTCTAGACTATGGGCTTGGGCCAATGGGCCGATTACACTAAATATACAATATGTACTTTAATATGAAAGATAATAGAAATTGTTATTGATTGGATTGATTGCTTGATTATAATTGCAATAGCCAACCTATATATAGAATACAAACGAAGCTTCTAGACTATGGGCTTGGGCCAATGGGCCGATTACACTAAATATACAATATGTACTTTAATACGCCCCCGACTGGATCTGAAATCAGTAAACAACGGGTATGAGAGTCCTTTTGTGAAGATATCTACGTACTGAAATCGAGAAGGGACATGAAGAACTCAAACGTGGCCTGCTACTACTTTGTCACGAACAAAATAAATGTTAATATCTATATGTTTAGTGCGCTGATGTTGCACCGGGTTTGCAGACATGTAAACGGCACTGACATTATCACAGTAGACCAAGGTCGCTGTGAAAAGTGGGGTATGAAGCTCACGAAGGAGATTGCGAATCCAAGATGTCTCAGCTACAGCATTCGCAACCCCGCGGTATTCAGCCTCAACACTAGAACGAGACAACGTGTCTTGGCGTTTGGAGGACAACGTCAGGAGGTTGTCACCAAGAAAAATACAGTATCCAGAAGTAGACCGGCGCGTAGCCGGACAACCTGCCTAGTCAGCATCAGAGTAGACAATGAGTTGTGATGTAGTAGACCGAAATAGCTGTAATCCAAGATCAGTGGTTCCTCGAAGATAACGGAGAACTCGTTTCATAGCATTAAGGTGTGGCTCCCGAGGATCATGCATGAAAAGACATAACTGTTGAACTGCATATGACAAATCGGGTCTGGTAAAGGTGAGGTACTGAAGTGCTCCGGCAAGGCTGCAATATAAAGTAGGATCAGTGACCGGTGATCCTTCAGGTCCAAGCTTCTTCTCGGTGTCAACTGGAGTCCTGCAAGGGTTATAATTAAGCATCTGTGCCCGCTCAAGAATCTCGGTAGCATATTTTTTTCTGAGACAAGAATATGCCAGAGGTAATAAGCGTGGCAGATATACCGAGAAAATAGTTAAGTGGGCCAAGGTCTGTCATAGCAAATTTCCGCATGTAGCAAAGAGATGATACGTGTTAGGAGAGAAGTAGAAGAAGCTGTAAGAATGATATCATCCACATATAGTAGTAAGTAAGCTGTGTTTGGCCCGTTGTGAAAGAGACGAGTCGGTTTTGCTGTGATAGAAACCGGCTCGAATAACATAGCTGGAAAATCGCTGAAACCAAGCTCGAGGGGCCTGCTTAAGGCCATAAAGTGACTTTTGCAGAAGGCAAACATAATCAGAATGAGCCGAATCAGTAAATCCTGGTGGCTGATGCATGTAAACTGTCTCTGTAAGATGGTCGTGAAGAAATGCATTTTTCACGTCTAACTGATGAATAGGCCACTGTCGAGAAACTGCAAGGCTAAGAACAGTCTGAATGGTAGCAGGTTTAACAACAGGGCTAAATGTCTCATCGCAGTTGATGCCTTGTTGTTGACTACGACCATTTGCAACTAGTTGGGCTTTATACCGACTTAAGGACCCGTCCGCATTATATTTTTGTTTGTACAATCACATGGAGCGGACAATGTTGACATTTGGTGGGCGAGGAACAAGTACCCAATTGTTATTGTCGATGAGGGCTTTATATGCGTCACACATAGCTTGTTTCCAGTTAGGATCTCGAAGGGCATGGAAAAGAGACTTAGGGATAGGGGAGGAGGTGGTAACATGAAAGTTGTATTTGGGGTTAGCTTTCACAGTTCTGACTTTAGAGCGTGTGACCATAGGGTGTTGCGAGGTGGGTAGTGGTGGTGGTGAGATGATTGGTGGTGTCGGTGTTGTTTGTGGTGATGGTGTTGATAGCAGAGTTGGAGGTGTTGTTTATGGAGTTGTTTGCGGGTTTGTTTGTGGGGTTGTTTATGGTGTGGTTTGTGGTGGTGTTTGTTGAGGAGAAGTATGTGTGATAAGAAGGCGAAGTGCAATGGGGGAGGTGTCGAGATTATCATCTAAAAATTGGTATGAGGGGGGTTTAGTTGGAGTCATGGAGCCAAGGGAAAGACAGTTTCGTCAAATGTGACGTGACGAGAAATGATGATTTTGTTGGTGTTCAGGTCAAGGCACCGATATCCGTGATGATTGTAAGGGTACCCGATAAAGATAGATGGTGTGGTACGGGGGGAAAGTTTACGCGGTGGAAAGGTGTAAGGGTAACAAAGGCATCCAAAAGTGCGAAGGTGAATGTAAGAGGTTGATTTGTTAAATAATTTTGTGTAAGGTATGACATTGTTGATAGATGTGGAGGGGAGGAGATTAAGTAAGAAAGCGACAGTAAGTAGTGCTTCGACCCAATACTCGGGTGGAAGACGGGCTTGAAAGAGAAGAGAACGTATTACGTTATTGATAGTACGAATCATGCGTTCAGATTTGCCATTTTGTTGAGATGTACGTGGGCATGAGAAACGAAATTGAATTTCATTAGTGGCAAATAATTCATAGAGAGAGTTGTTGTCAAATTCTCCACCATGATCACATTGGAAAGCTTTGATTTCACGGTTGAATTGGGTTTTTACAAAGATACGAAAGTGTAGAAGTTTTGATTGCGCATCAGATTTCCTGTGAAGTGGGTAAACCCATAAAAAATGTAAATAGTGATCTAAGAAAAGGACATAGTATTTATATCCACTCATGCTAGAGACAGGAGATGTCCATAGGTCTGAGTGAATAATGTCAAAGGGAGATGTCACAATAGAGGTAGATCGTTGAAAGGGAAGTTTTGTTTGTTTGCCTAACTGGCAGGCACGACACAAATGTTGAGTGTTTTGTTTATTATAAGACATAAGGCCACTTGACGCCAGTGTTTGAATTACAGTGTCACCAGAGTGACCAAGGCGTTGATGCCAAAGGGAATGATTATTAGTAAGTATGACGAAGGTTGAGGCGGCAACGTGTAAAGGGTATAGATCACCCGTGCTGTCACAACGAAGAAGGGTTTGACGGGTATGATACAATGAAACCATATGGATCAAAATCAATAAAGCATTTATTATCGATGGTGAATTTACGTACTGAAACAAGGTTTTTAATTATATTGGATATGACAAGAACATTTCTAAGGTGGAGAGGGCGATATGGATTAGGGATTTGTACATGGCCAGAGTGGGTGACAGGTATAGATGATCCATTTCTGATAATAACTGAATGAAAATTACGATTAAAAGAAGGGGTTTGAAGGTTACCGGTGTGAGATGAGAGGTGAGAAGTTGCTCCAGTATCCATATACCATTGCTAATCATGAGAAGCCATAAGAATAATCTTTTTTTTAAAATAGTGAAAGTTGACCTACGGCGCAGTGGCGGTATCCGGCGTTGACCGTTGATTGTTGATTCGACTGTTCAGTGTTGAATTATGCGAACCCAAAGCTTACGCCTATTGATTATGTAGATTCGAGAGATCAGCGGATTCCTTTTGTACAATTGACTTTTTGTTTTATCAATCGTACATTACTCCTTCCATAAGAAAATCAATTAAACAATTGATATTAAATTAAATACTAGTCAACAATGATGGATGATTTATGTAGTGAAGAAAAAAAAAAGGAAAAGAACATTTAAGGTTTTGAGGGATTAAAGAAGAAAACACGGACGGTGAGGTAAAGGGGGAATCTTAAGAAGAAATTTTAAGAAATTTTAGATGGCTCTGATTATCATATTATAATGATAAAAAAAAATATATATATATAAATAATGATTGACTTCATTGTTTATTATTGATAACAACCCGCCTATATATAGGATACAAAGGAACTTTCTAGACTATGGGTTGCTCTAGAAGCTATACAAAATGGACTCGGGTCAATGAGCCGATTATACTAAATATACAATATAATATGTGGAGCAGTCGAGCAGGCCACACCCAATGGGTACAGTTTATATAAATCTTAAACACAATTTGGGTATCTATTTTGCTACAAAAATATGGTTCACATCAAGCTTATATATTCTTAAAATGTAATGTTAGTACACTTCTTTTACTGCATTGATGTTACCAAGCACTAGTCATATATCTACTTATCATGCATAGTCATAATCATACGGTTACTAGTAAGATCAACAATTAGGTCGGGTTTCACCGGGTTTGGCCGGGTATGACCGGTGTTAACCGGGTTTCCCTGGTTTTGACCGGGTTTTACTAGTTTTGACCGGGTTATATCGTATTTGACCGGGTTGGGCTGGGTTTCACCAGTTTTGACCGGGTTTGCCCAGATCTGACCGGTTTTTTGGCCGGGTTTCACCGGGTTTGGCCGGGTCTCACCGGTTTTGACTGGGTTTCACCGGTTTTTGACCGGGTTTCAACAAGTATAACTAGGTTTGGACGGGGTTGACCGGTTTTGATTGGGCTTGGCCGGGTTTCATCGGCTTTGATCGGTTTTGATCGGGCTTGGTCGGGTTTCACTGGGTATGACTGGTTTTAACCGGGCTTGGCCGGGTTTCACCGGTTAAGACCGAGTTTCACCGTATTTGATCGGGTTTGGCCGGGTTTAGCAGGGTATGAACCGTTTTGACCGGGTTTGACGGGTTTCACCGGATTTGACCTGGTTTCAGCGGGTTTGACCATTTTTAACCGGGGTTGACCCGGTTTTTTCGGATTTGATCAGGTTTGGCCGGGTTCCATCGGGTTTGGCCGGGTTTGACTGGGAATGAACGGCTTATGCCGGGTGTGACCGGGTTTCGCTGGGTTTGACCGGGTTTCTCTTGGTTTTGATCGAGGTTTCCCCGGGTTTGTTAAGTCGATTCCGTAAAAAAAAGGCCAAATTAAATTGAGTTTTTGATATTCAAAACCTTAGACACGATCATCCTATTTTTCGGTTCCCGGTCGGGTTTTGTTTTGTCTTTTTTAATCGCAAGTTAATTATATATAGTTGCGACATTTTGGTTTTTTACGTGTTGTGTTGGTGTTTTTTTGGCTTAGTATATGTAACTCGATTTATTACGTACTTTTTTCTATGTTGGAAATAAAAGTATTTATTTTTGGTAGAAACTGTTAACTCAGTGATGGACAGGGTCAATTTAAAAACTCCGGTTTTTCAAAACATGGTTCAAATTAACGTGATAATGTAAAATATTTTTTTTATTTTATTTAACAATATTTGCTATATCTAAATTTGTCTAATGCAATAGTTATCATACGTCGTTCAAGAAGTATGACTTTGGTTTTAAAATATATAAAAATATTTTGACTGTGAAATGGTTAAATGCGTCGCTTATACACACTTAAATATTGTAAGAGCGATGCTTATTTTTAAGTCTTCTTCCTAATTCATCCTCTTAACCATTTAAGATGACAAGTATAATTCACTAATTATCTCTTTTCATTTTATCATGTTGTAAAGAACTGGGAACAAAATTTAAGGAAAAAATAGCATTTTTCAATTTTCATATCGGATTGTTGGAAACTATAGTCGGATAAGCCCACATGTATCATTATTTACCAAGCCCAATATCAGACTTGCAAACTCTGATTATGTAAAGGCAATATTTAGGGGTGTTCAAAATTCGGGTATTACTCGCAGGAATCAAAAACCGAAAAAAAAAAGGAACCAAAAACAATGTTTAACCAAACTAATCTAAACCGAACCAAACAAGCTCGAGCTTAGCTTGGCTTGATTGCAGCCCCAATAACGGGATAAGTACATTTACTTGGTGATTAAGAATTTAAGATTTTAGTGATGGTTTCTTAATTAATGACCCGAGATGTGACTCGTGCCCATCATATACAAAACGGAAGTCTTCATAGATGACTATGATACTTGTTTTCATCACCTTTCTTGTTCTTCATATTTACATCTTTCCTCATTTAATGTTATTAAACAACTTATTAGAAGTAGCACTTGCAACAAACAATACAATAGACAATAAGACAACTCACCTATACCACCACCATTCATTCATTCATTATTTATTTGACTATACACAAAATAATAATACAAAAAAATATTCTTAAACCCTTTTGATTGCCATCTCCAACAAACAATGGAATATGACTAGTTTACCCTTTCCTTTTCATATTTTTTTTTTCTTTCCAAGTTTAAGAACTTACACATTAAGCAAACACAAAATAAGACTAAGTGTACCCACTAACATCATCCCAAAAGGAAAGCATGGATTATGATGCATACCATATATCACTTTTGGAGAGGTGTATCTTCACATGTCTTTTCAAGTCTCTATACATTCCCTGTATTTAAGAAAAAATAAAGCAAATATTATAGTAATCAATGACTAAAGTATACTGTATATATTTACAAAAATCACCATGTCTTCTTGATAGTATTTCATTATGCAATATATCACAACCAAAAGGCCTATAGACTAAAGTTATTATTCGTACCCGGATGACCTAATGACCAAAAGATTCTGGATTTGGTGATTAAGAATTTAAGATTTTAGTGATGGTTTCTTAATTAATGACCCGAGATGTGACTCGTGCCCATCATATACAAAACGGAAGTCTTCTTAGATGACTATGATACTTGTTTTCATCACCTTTCTTGTTCTTCATATTTACATCTTTCCACATTTAATGTTATTAAACAACTTATTAGATGTAGCACTTGCAACAAACAATACAATAGACAATAAGACAACTCACCTATACCACCACCATTCATTCATTCATTATTTATTTGACTATACACAAAATAATAATACAAAAAAATATTCTTAAACCCTTTTGATTGCCATCTCCAACTAACAATGGAATATGACTAGTTTACCCTTTCCTTTTCATCTTTTTTTTTCTTTCCAAGTTTAAGAACTTACACATTAAGCAAACACAAAATAAGACTAAGTGTACCAACTAACATCATCCCAAAAGGAAAGCATGAATTATGATACATACCATTTTGCACTTTTGGAGAGGTGTATCTTCACATGTCTTTGCAAGTCTTTATACATTCCCTATAGTTAAGAAAAAATAAAGCAATTGTTATAGCAATCAATGACTAAAGTATATATTTACAAAAATCAATCAAATATTAAAACAATCTTAAGTATATATTTACAAAAATTGCCATGTCTTCTTGATATTTCATTATGCATATCACAGCCAAAAGGCCTATAGGGATGACATAATACGAAGTGTGAACTAAAAACATGGTGTAAATTAGGGGTGGGCATTGGTTCAAAACCGAATCGGACCGGTGTGGTCCGGACCAAGCCGAAGATAGAAAAAACACAGACCGATGAGAGGACCAAGTTACGTTCACGCCAGTCCGGTCAGGGTTGTCAATGTGGTTCGGTCCTTGGGTCCGTTGTGCTCAGCCTAAGTGTAATCTTGGCCTTTTATATAAATAAATGAAACTACTAAAATATGATAAATGACCAAGTACCCTTTTAGGTATGTTAACATCCAATATGTAACAAGAGTTTTATTTGTAAGCAAAGTTACATATGTTTATAGTTGTTTGACATGACCTACTATCCAACTTTGTATTTTTCTATGCACCAAACAAACTTTTGTTTTTGCCTTCTTTATCTTTTTAGGTAGCAATAATAGAATACTTGACATAAAAGACAAGTAACACAAAAACAAGATTCATGCACCTCTTCTACATTATTAAACAAAAGTACCAATCTGTAAAACATGTATATCATTCTTCTGCTATTTTGCAAATATTGACACACCACCTAAAGTTTTCTACTAAAAAGATAGCTACACGCGACTTGTTATTTTCACTGGGGGCGGACTGAAGGGGGTTCCCGGGGTTGCACATGAACCCTATAATATTTTCTAGCGTAGTGTAAAAGATACCGATTTTTTCTCAAATGAAACTGATCCTTAATTTTTGGGTTACGATTTTCGCTGCTTTTCATAAAACGAACCTAATGACTTTTGGTCCTAGGTCAGCCTTCACACAAACATTCTCCGTAAATACTGATAAAGTTTAAGGTGTTTCATTTAGGGATATGCTAAATGTCACCGAAATACAAATGCTTGACCGCATAATCTTACTAAGAGGCCGGGTGCATAGTCAAATAATGCTACGTAGTCCTACCCGAATACTAGAAACTCATTATAGGATTGAATACGCGACAATTCAAAACACATTGCCAAACACCCATACAAATTATAGAGATACGAGAGAAAATTTGTACCTTTTGATTGGGAGATGAAGTGTTTTCGTAGAGAGAATGGAGAATTCTAGTAGCATGTGGTGAACCGGGAATCTTGCCCAAATGTTCCAAGCACTTGGCATGCTACCTCAAGCAATTTCCCTGCAGATATTTAATATTTGTTAAATCGATTCTTTTGGTTAAACAAATACATCTAGCTAATTCCAATGAGTCCATAGTTAGTTACTATATAGTTTAAGTTCTGATTGTTCTATAACGGCTACTGACAACAATCAATTGTGAACTTAAGATGACCTTTATATTATTATTCTTAATCCAAGTTAAGTGTTCTTTAGCCCAATACGGGAAAAGTTATAATGGTAGTAAAAAATGTATGTGGTAACTCTAAGCTATGATAGCATAAAGATTGTGTACACTTACAAGTGTAAAGATGAATTTGATAGATTAATGTTAATAGCTCCACAACTAAATAGATCTAAATTATTGAGATTTTGATCAATTTGTCAACTTATCAAACAAAGAAGAAAAGATCTGGCCATATGGCTAAGTGGTTGACTACATGTACATGTAACTAAATTTATACTATATATATATATATATGGGGAATAGCCAGTTAGAATTCTTTAAGTATTTAACTGCACATGAGAATACCATCAAAAGATAAAAAATACCCAAGTAAAAGAACCCTTAAATATGTTTGATCCTTAGAATGTGGAACATGCAACATGCAACATGCTTACAGTATGCAAGTTCAAGCAAGTTGGAATAGAGATAGAACATATGTGTACAAGTGAGAAAAAAGTAAACAAACTTAGTAACTAGTCTTATAATAATATGAAAATAGAAAGTTTTTTGATTACAAAATAGCAATGAAATTCCTCAAAATATTGTCGTGGTGCATAAACTACAAAAAAATTATCAGTAAAGTGTTTCAATATGCACACTTTGATGTGCTGCCACGTTGAAAATAACGACACATGTCATATTTTCTCCAGTATGACGACAACACAACAAAATGTGCATATTGAAACACTTTATGAATTTCCAAGGGCCTTGCTTCTAGAGCAAAAACTGCATTAACAGAATTCCCGTTGCTATTGTAGTGTATTACTGTATGTTTGAATCATTGTTTTCCCAACATTAAGCATTATGAAAGTTTTTACATTGAGCAAAACTAGTATATGTGTCTCAAAGTGAACAATGACATTATAATCACTAACTTTGCGACCCCTCTTCGCAATAAGATGTTGATGCTTACAGTTTAGAACATGCAACATGCTTGCAGCATTGCAAGTTCAAAAAAGGTGGAACATAGATAGAGCATAATGCAAAAGTGCATAAGTGCATAAGTGAAGCAAGCATAGAATACAAGAGAGTATTGGACATGTGTAGGGTCAAAAACTACAAACGCACCATAAATCTACTAGGGGGAGTTGAGGTTTTGTACTTATATGGTGTTTTGATATGAAGTCTTATTATGTCATTTAGTGAAACTAAGGTCCTAAACCATCAATTTTGTAATATGACCAAAGACACTACAGCTCATATATATCTAATATGAGTATATTATATGTATGTATAGCCCCACACCATCTGCTTACTTGATATCATTATTCAATGATGGACCTCACAACAATAAGTATATTATTTTATGGAATGACTTAAAAAGCACCACCATGACAAAGTCTTTTATGTTGGGCATTTCACTAAATATTAATGATATGGAAACTAGACAGGAATCCTAGTTGATAAAGTAAAGGATGTTTTGTGACTTTGTCTAGACAAAGAAGTGTTGTAAATTACAAGTCCTAGAAGCATAGGTTGGTTGTCTATTTCTCTTTTAATTCAAAAAGTGATTAGCAAATAAGCAATCCAAAGAGCATATTGGTATAATGAGGGCACTTCTAAAATTTCTTTTTAGAAGACAAAAACATCGAACCAGAATCGATGTTACCGGTTCCTTGGAATTATTACTAAGTGTCACAAAAGTAACCTGTAAATCATTTTGATAACCAAAACAGAAAATTGTGTAGATTATTAAGACGTGCATAGCTCTTAAAGTTAGTGTAGAAAAAAAAAGTGTCATATTTCGGTCTTTAAAGGGAGTTATAGGTAGAAAGTTATGGTCTTCCATGAAAGTGTGGTACTCCATTCAATATAATACATACATAAAGTTGTTTTCAATTGAAATGCCAAATTGTGCAATTATTGATCTTGCCTCAAAAATTAACTACTGTATACGTTTATAGTAACTCTAAAAGTTGAAGTTGAAGTCAAAGTATGACCACAAAAAATTAACCCAAGAGCTACTAGTATACAAAGCACAAGGAAAATCTAGTACTTCATTTGT
>BQNB010111777.1:0-17132 GCA_026074375.1 Tanacetum coccineum | reverse complement strand
ATAGTTGTCTACATAAAATGACAAAATGTGGCAAGTATAATACATTTTTAGGCGATAAACCCATTTATTAACTTCTAAATCTTTGTCTTCATCTATACAGTTTTTCAAAAAGTTTTTGGCTTAACACGTATTGTAGTTGATGGTGCATCCGTGGTCAAAAGTGATACGAATGATATATGGCAAGCGGTGCTTTGGGTTACCAGGTATTATATTTGGAAAAACAGGAATGCTCGGGTGTTTAAAAATAACTGTGACTCGGCCGTGATTTTCATGAAATCCAACTAAGGTCGTTCGAGTGGATTTGTAGGAGGTCTAAGAAGCGGAATTTTAGATGGAAAAAATGGATAGAAAGACCATACAATTGTGGCTCGACTATGGTGGATGATCATTGATGTTCTGAGTGCGGAGTTGATGTGTTTTACGTGTTCCAGTTTTGAGCGTGATGCAAAAGGTTTTGAGTATAGCAGGAATGGTTTGCCGATGGGCCTGCATTTATGGTGTTCAGTTGCTGTTAGTTTTCGGTTTGTGAGATGGTGCGGGTTTTTCCGTATTCAAAGTTTTGCGAGATCGGCTTCAAGTCTTTCGTTATTTTGTTATGATGGGGATTTCTTCTGTGGTGTTTTGGTGCTCGTGGATGCCATGGCTCAATATGCCTGCTGATGGTCTATTTTGCTATTTTCCAGGTTGTTTGTTGGGCTTCTGTTGGGGCTTTTGTAGTGTTCTTTTAGTTGTGGTTGTGTTTGAGTAGATTGCTTGTTTGTAGACTTGGCTTGGACTGTTTTTGGTTTCTGGTTTGTGTCAAGCTTCTTGCTTGGCTATACTTGTAATGTTAGGTAAGTGATGGTGATTTTGACTTGAATAGAGAAAAAAGCAATGTTTTGAAACCCGGTTCGACCCGGCCTGCGGTCGAAAAAAATGGTCATATTAAACCGGGTTTCATATTTTCGAAATCCGGCCAGATCCGCCGGGTTTTGAGTGACCCGGGGCCGGGTTTCAGTTTTTTCGAATTTTTTCTAAATAAAGCATGTTTATTGTATATATTTGCGACGTAAGCTATTTTGATTTGAACGTACTATTTGAAAATCATGTAACTTTTTCGGATTTTGCGGTAACGCGCGGGCACCGGCTCCTTGTTTGACACAAAATGGAATATTTGGATTGTTTTTTTCTTTTTGTTTTTTAGTGGAAAATTTGGATTTTCTTATAACTTTGTGATATAAGTATCTAGAATTTGAAATAAATTTCTGCTTTGAAATTGTTGAATATAATGTATGAAAATGACAAGACAAAGTAAAAAAAATATATGAAATCAGAAAAAGTAGATAATAATAGGTAGGGGTATGGCTATTTACCTCTCAACCTCCCCCATACACCGTCGAACGATATTAAGACCCATAACCTATAGAAAACGATATTAGAAGTTACTTTACTTTTTTTTTTAAATATGGACATCACACCAATCAATACAATCTTGAAAGCATCAACCTGGAAAACTTTATGGCCCAAATGTAAATCAAATTTCAAACTTTACATAACACTAGAATGTAGTGGCAAATACTCCATCCGTCCCTAAATAAGTGTCCACTATTGACTTTCAAAGTCATTCATCTTCAACTTTGACCTTAAATTATTTTGATTGTGTTATATAATACTTAATGCAAAATATATGAATGGATTGAGTTTTCAATGTATTTTCATGGATATGATTTTCATCAAGTATTATATAACACAAACAAAATAATTTAAGGTCAAAGTTGAAGAAGAATGACTTCGAAAGTCAATAGTGGACACTTATTTAGGGACGGAGGGAGTAATAAACAGCTGCTTGTTTCGCTCATATGCAAATTGGTCAATTTAATAATATTAATAAAGAGCTACTTGTTCACATGTTGTTGTATTTTTCTCTATCTCTATGGTCTACGTATAGTAGAGATGAGCATATTGACCCGAATCCTGGTACTGAACCAGAACCGTACCGGTTCCGTACCGAAACGGTACCGAATCCCGGTACACGGTACGGGACCGATACCATGATTCTAGTAAAAAAAAATCGGGACCACAAATTCGGTACGGGACCGGTACCAAATCGGGAAATTACCGAAAAAAAGGGGAAAAACCGTCGATTTCCCGGTACCGGTACCCGAATCCCGTTCGGTACGGTACCGGTACCACTAATTTATGCTCGGGAAAAAATCGGTACCACTAATTCGGTACGGGACCGGTACGGGACCGGTACCGTGCTCATCCCTAGATCACGACATTATCAATAAAGCATCTAATGGATTCGTGAGAAGATCCACCTTTAGACACCGCAAGACTGCTCTTCTTTTTCATTTCTTTCAGAAAAACACGAACTTAATTGTACACTAACCGATAATTCACAACAGACACCACTTTGGCCATTGTTCCCAGTGGAATCGGTAGTCGCTGCAATCAGCGTTTAAATGGCACCTGCAATGACAGCAGTTCAGAAAAAGTTAGCATGGTATAAAATATTGATCATCAGACTTGCAGACTAACCTGCAGCACACAACTGCAGAACCTGGAGCACATCCATCTGTCATGTGTCACCTGAAAGATGTTAGTAACATTACCCGTTTTATGGAAAGATTTTCTAACAGCTTACGTGTAAGGTTTTCTGTTTGAAATGCATGTAAAGACACAAACTTAAATTCTAATAGCTTACGTTGCAACATTAGCTTGTGGCACCACTTAGACCAAAAGGAATCATGCAGATCGACCACATATTCCTTTTGGTCTAATAGCTTCCATTTACTTTTAGAATCACTAATATTGCAATTTTTATTACATATCCCCAGGCTGGTAATCTTTGGTTCATCATCCTATGATGTGTGATCATTTGCCACTCTTTTGATCCCCACTATCATCCGTTCGCACCATTTCATTTCTGGCTAATATATCCCGCTTTAGACACTTATTAAAAAACAATCCAACTGACCCACCTTGTTATATAAATTGGTGGCCTTTCGGTTAAAAATAAACAAAATCTTGATAATCAATCAAGAGAACCATGTAAATGTTCCGTTGAGATTATATGTAACCGTTTTGTTAGCTTATTGGTGTACAATCTAGGAGCAAACTTTGATTGGTGTCACCAAGCTCTAGTAATTCATATTTCAACAGGGGTACATTTTTATTACAGTATCTTATAAAGATTTTTGCATAACTAAATAGTGGGTATATGCTAAGGGTAGTAACAGAAGTGCCTACCGTTGTACCAAATATAATCCGTACCTGTGAGATGTCAAGGACGAAATCCTTGGGAACGTCAAATAATGGTCTTTTTGCTCTGTAACCAACAACATGTCATTCTTGATATCAGGTTTCTTAATACTTCAACAAAAGCGGATCTTCCACAATTGTATCTTCATTATGAGCAAAGATATCAATAGGGGCAGTAGTGAAGCCTAATATGCTATATTTAGGCGCCTTCTCATTATCAATATACATTACTATCACAGACACGTCCTCATGGAAATGTCGCCTGATACTACTTTCTATTTTCCATATATCCCTATATCTCAGCTCTACTTCTTTGTACCTCACAATAGCCGCTGCCACCAAGCTTTTAGCTTTCCTTTTAACAGTCATTAAAACGATATTTTTTATCACGTTTATCAAAAGTAGAGGTGCGCATGATCTCAAATTAACTACATTCCTGTGTCTAGTAAAATTGCAAACATTTGACTCACCTAAATTTCATATATTATAGGTGGTAAAATGAGCGGTTCAGGTTTAACTTGTTCAATCTGTATCACAACATCATGTAATCCTCTTTTATGACATAAGAAGGGGGTCAAAATAACCGCAAAGTTGTGATATTTGTACACTTGGAAGAAATACTTACAACAAAAACATAACTGATTGTAGGTTGTCCATCCTTGAGCTGTTCCCGAACAACACCTTCGAAACATAAAAAATGAAACGAATCAATACACCACCATGTCTATACACGAAAGGAAATAATGTATGAGCAGGCTTTCTTCACAGCCAGCCAAAAATCAAAACAACTATAGGTTTCTAAAATATAACTGCGAGAGATTCTACTAACGGTGTGTATTGAAGGATCAACAAAAACATAATTTATCTTTGGACAATTAAAATGAGACGAAAAATGCATCATCCATGAGACGATAGTAGCATTACCTTGAAAGTGTGGCTTATCTATATTTTTAATAGAAATATTAAAACATTAATAAACTTACTGATATCTTGTAAAACTATCTAACATTGGAAGAAACCAAACCTAAAAATAGGCACACAGATTAGTTATCAACGGCCAATTGTTTAGCAACTTTACTTGCATATTATAACTATGGTTCAAATGAGCATTTACTGAAACAAACACATACATAATTAGCTACTATACTATTATTTCATTTATAAGGGGGTGTTTGGTTTGGCTTAGATATATTTATTATGTCAAAATTAGCTTATATAAGCCAAAAAATTGCAAAATAAGCTACAAAAAGTGCGCTTATGAAACATAAGCCCAAAACCGAATAAGCCCCAAGTCCCCTGAAGAAGAAACCTTAAACAAATGCATATACGTGTAAATAAACAAAGACATTATTTGGGGGTGTTTGTTTCGGCTTATGTAGCCTGCTTGTGGCTTATTTGGTTTTGGGCTTATGTTCATAAGCTCACTTTTGTGGCTTATTTTGAAACTTTTCGGCTTATATAAGTTCATTATGTCCAAATAAGCCATAAGCGGGCTATATAAGCCAAACAAAACACCCAAATAAATGAGAAGTAAAAATGCAAATAAGCTAGGTGTTTGTGTTTAATTTATTTATTGCACTTATAAGGTCCATAGCTCCGGAAATAAGGTAACACAAACACCCCCTTATAAAAAACACATCATTTCACCCTATATATATAACATATCCATATATACACAAACACAGACACTTGTTATTGAAAACCCTGATACACCAAAGAAGCAACATGATGAAGTTAGAGCAACGGTGGATGGTCAATGGAGGAAGCCAATGTGGTACTCAGCAACAATGGAGATTATGTAGATGAATCTGGAACAATAGAGATGGAGGAGATGTTATAAAAGCTTTTTGGACCCGCTCAAATTAACAGGCCAAAGTCAGCCAAAAAAAAAAAGGGAGCCCAAGGTCAAAACGACTTCGTTTTTGATCACAAATAAAGAAAAAAAAATAAACCACGGTAAACCTGTTATAGGGGTTATCAATGAAGCTTGTGATGTAGATGTGAGTAACCTCTCCGATATAATCTAGAAGGATGATGTGGAAAAGACAAATAAGGTAGCAATCTGTGGAGAGTGATATTTTGTATTTGATACAAAGGCTTGACTGAATGGGCTAGGGTCACTTTTTAATATGGATTGGACCACAAAAATTAACAATGCTTAAAAGCTACAGTGGTTTTTTCAATTGCTATAATTATATATAAAATATGAAGAATGATTAAACTAAAAACGATAAGATTTTACTACAATCGCACATTTCAAATGCTTCTACAAAAATAGATGCACCGCCCTTTAAATTATCCCTTTGTATTAAAAATGTATGATTATAAACCCTTCTTGTTCTTCCCATTTTAATTTTTTCTTCTCACAAGATCCATTCCTTACACCGTTATCCTACTTCATATCAAAAGTTGCCAACAAAAACCATAAAGTAAATCCTTCTTGTTCTTCTCATTACATTTTGATATTTTCACGTTCTACTTTGAACGTTACACGAAACACTTACCACGATATCGCATATTGTTAATTGTCTGCCGCTAGGAATTTCCGTTGCTATGCACGGGTACTCGCCTAGTATCCATAATAAAAGAAAAAGAAAACAAACAGCGTGGTAGAAATGTCTCAAATTTTAGTGGCAAATGCCTTTTTCAACTCTTTTCATAAAAAAATTACAGTTACCTTCGATTGTTTATTACCCACGACTTTCGTTTTGTCTTAGTTGTATGTTTGATCACCACTGAATAACAATAATTTTGACATAAATTAAATGTTGAAAAATTAAATGCTTGAAAACTCACTAATTTTAGAAATGTTGAAAAATTAAATGCTTGAAAGTGATTAAATCATGGAGCTTGACTCGCTTGACTTGTTAAAATACATGACAAAAGTTCATTTGCATATTAGTTTCTACCAACATACCAAAGGACAAATCTCCACCATCAATTTGGGTTTGATCTAATGGTGAAGATTAATCTAAGATTTAAACTTAATAAACTAAATTTTCTGGCATTATATAAAGTCTTTTTTTTAATTTCTTTTATTTATTTTCCTCACTTTTTCTCACAATTAATGTGTGTTTTCTCTCTAACCGTTTCCCACCGTTTCCCCTTTTACTTCCATAAACCGATCTTCCTCATTTTTTTTCCGATCATCATTAATCGATTATTATTATCATCTTTAATCGTTCATTTAATTATCATCATAATCAATCGATCATTATCATCATCATCATCAATCATTCATAATCGCTTATGGCTGTTTTCGATTTCAATCAACCTACAAGTTATAACACCCTCATTTTTGACATATAGCAGCGGAAGCTAATCTGGGGTATTATTTCATAGTACAACAGTCATAATCATAGAAAACGACTCAAAAGAGACGTTTTTAAAAGATAAGTTATCATTCATTATTTTATCAGAGTTTTTACAAACAGAGGTCCCAAAATCTACATGAAAACATAAAGTTTGAATGATAACAGTTTAGCCATCTTCAAGTCCGTGCCACTCCGTGCCATAAGATGCTCAGTTACCTGAGATAAACATACTAAAAAGTCAACACAAAGGTTGAGTGAAATTCATAGGTTTATGTTAAACAGTTTGAATACAAGTTCAATAGTGGGTTACGTTGTTATACACCCATAAGTGTAATAATTGCAATGAGTACAATTATTATAGAAAACAGTATTATTGCCCGAAGCTCATGCACCGAGACCTTGAGATAATCAATAATCACAATAAGTTGCCCCAACGGGTGCCTTTGCCAAACACCCGCATAGTGTTTCAAATGAAGTGCGTTTGGTTACCAGAAAGTATAGGTACACCAACGGGGAAGCTCAGTCCCAAATAGATCTATTCACAACATTCGCGCTTACTCCGAAAAGTAATTAACGGTTCATGATAGTGGGGTCTTAATGGCAAAAGTAAGGACTTAGGCAATAATATATCAGGATAGCATACAGTTGGAAAAATACTCGTATTCATGGTTTATAGCATGTATCCCCCTTGCGGGTTTATGAAAACATTAGAAGATTTAAAATGCGAGGCTATGAACTCACCTTAACAGGGGAAATCTGATTGATGGCAAAAGTATATAAAGTGAAAGTAACGGCTTCGTCACGCAACCTGAGGTAATATGTCAAGTCTTAGTGTGATGGTTTATGTTTCAAAACTTTATAAAGTTTAACGTATTACTTTGATTTATTAATTTATGGAAATATTGTATCACTGTTCGGGCCATCATAATTCAAAGGTCATGTAGTAAACGTTTGAGGAGCCAGGACACTTTAAATCGTAAATCCAGCAAACTCGTCAAAACGTATACCCAAATGAAACTCCTTACATGAAGCTCCCTAGTAACGTGATACGATAAGATTTTAAGTTTCTTCAAAAATTAGTCGATGATAAATTACGTTAAATATATAACGTAATTGTTTTATAATGCGCCGATCGATGATTAATAACGATTAATGTGTCGGGTTTTAATAAAATCGGGTTTTAATAAAATCGGGTTTTATAATATTAATATATATTTTTATAATTTATATAAAAATATTATATTTTAAATTTTTAAGTTTGCAAAAATGGCAATATATACCATTGGTTTATAAACTTTTACAAGTTTAGTCCTTTATATATAAAGTATATATAATTTAAACCTTTAACTTTAGAACTTGGCAAGATAGGTCCTTATAGTTATAACTTTGGAATAATGACATTTTCAGCCCCTTTAGTTATAAATTTCAGAAAGTTACGATATATACCCCTTGCATGGAAATAATTTACAAATCAAGTCCAAAAAGCCATGCAAGCTTATTTTAGGGTTCCAAATGATATTTGCAGGTTATAGCTTATTAGAATAAGCTAAAATAAGATGTTCTAACGTAACAAAAGTTTAGAAAAATGATTCGTTAGCTAGAAAATCAAAATGGGTCGTTTTTAGGGTTTTAATAAAAAAATGCATGGGTTTGAGGATTCAAGGCTTTAACAAGAGTTCATATATGATCTTAAGAGTATTATGAACATTATAATACAGATTATAAGCTTATTGAACAAGATTTTGAGCTTATTTGAGCTAAAATGGGTCGAAATGGGGTTTTCGGATTTGTACGCCTAGTAACGACTTCAAGGGCTCCCTTTTCTTGATTCTTGGCTTCTATTTTGAGCTTAGGGACTTCACTTGATCCTTCTTGATCTAATTTAAGACTCCATTGTTGTATTTGATGAAATTTGAGGTGTGATTGAAAGAGGGTGTATGTTTCGGCTTATATAGTGCTTGGAAAGCCTTTGTGCCCAAGTTTTCTTGTTTGCTTAGTGTCCTAGCTAGATGAGGTGACTAAGGGAGGCTAGATGGTGAGTAGGGTGAGCTAGAAAAATAGCTATGGTGAGTTGTGGGGTGGTGGTGAAGCCGTGGCATATATAGGGTGACAAGGAGGTGATTTTACAACTTGGTGGCCAAGGGAGGTGAATAAGGTGCTTGTAAGGTGCTTGGGTGGCTGCTTGGTGACATGGTGGTGATGTCATAGAGGTGCTAGGGTGCTTGGTTGGGTTGAAAATGGGTAAAAATGAAAATAAATGGGTGTCAGGTTGGATTAGGGTTTTAGCTTAGGATTTAGGGTTTTAATTTGAGTTAGGGTTAGGGTTTAAGATAGTTTAGGGTTTAGGATTAGTGTTAGGATTAAGGTTTAGGGTTTAGGATTAAGGTTTAGGGCTTAGTTTTAAGGTTTAGGGTTTAGTTTTAGGTTTAAAGTGAAATTAGGGTTTTAGGGTTTCGAAGTCATGCATTAAGTGCTTGTACCTTGTGCTAAAGTGGTGGTAAAGTTTAAACATGATTTAGGAGCTTAAATGACCTAATTAGGTTTTTAGGCATGATTAGCTTGTACATTGTGCTTTAGAAAGTTGTAACTTGATTTAGGAGGGAAAAGATATTCAAATGTTGTGTATTGATACTTGTACACATGCTTTAGAGGCTTGCACATTCATTTTTTATGTATACATTACATATAATTAGGGTTTTGATGTAAACGTTAACGTTTAATACTTGTTTTGAAATAACCTTTTGAAAAGTACGTTAAATTGATAATGTACTTGGTAAAATGATATTAAGATATAGACATGACATATTAGGATGTTTACATGATGTAAACATAGATAGAGATGGCATTGATAGAGGTTGCGTGAGCTCATTTACTTTAGAGATGCAAGTTGCATAATGAGATAAAGCAAAAATTTCCCTATAAAAAGGTGGTATATAAAATGCATCTAATTTAATAGATGGATATTTACATTGATGATGTTTGCGGGTTGTTATAGTCTCCCTCCCTTAAAAGAAATCTCGTCCTAAGATTTAGTTGGATGCCAGAGTGATGTTTGAAAACAGATGTGGATACTTGGCACGAATTTGATCTTCGCGTTCTCATGTAAATTCTGGTCCTCTTTTAGAGTTCCATCTTACTTTGACTATAGGAATACAACTTTGTTTCAGTTGCTTGACTTCTCGATCCATAATATCCACTGGTTCTTCCACAATGTTGAGTTTGTCATCGAGCCGAAGCTCTTTCATTGGAATGATAAGGGAATCGTCAGAAAAGCATTTCTTTAGATTAGAAATGTGGAAAGTATTGTGGATATTACTGAGCTCTTCAGGAAGCTCAAGTTTATATGCCACTGGGCCAATCCGTTTAAGGATTTTGAAAGGTCCAATGTACCGAGGGTTAAGCTTTCCTTATTTTCCGAATCGGATGACACCTTTATGAGGTGACACTTTTAACATAACATAATCTCCAACTTGAAATTCTAAAGGCTTTTGTCTTATATTGGCATAACTTCTCTACTGGTCTCTTACAGCTTGCAAGCGTTGTCGAATTTGCACTATCTTTTCAGTGGTTTCATGGATTATTTTTGGTCCCGTAAGCTGAACATCTCCAACTTTGGCCCAGCAAACAGGTGATCTGCACTATCGACCATAAAGTGCCTCAAATTGTGCTACCTTAATATTGGCATGGTAACTGTTATTGTAAGAAAATTCTACTAATGGTAAGTGTTTTTCCCATCATTTTCCAAAATATATAACATAGGCTCGAAGCATGTCTTTGAGTGTTTGGATGGTCCTTTCACTTTTCCCATCAGTTTCAGGATTATATGCCGTACTCATGTCTAATTGAGTACCCAAAGCACTTTGTAATGATTTCCAGAATCTGAATGTGAAATGACTGTCACGATCCGAGATGATAGATATTGGCACTCTATGCCGGGAGACTATTTCCTTTATGTATAATCTTGTAAGGGTTTCCATACTATCTGTCTCTTGGGTAAGGATGAAATGTGCGGATTTGGTGAGGCGATCGACAATGACCCAAATTGTGTCATGTCCGGTGGAGATTTTGGGTAGTTTTATGATGAAATCCATTGTTATTCTCTCCCACTTCCACATTTGCCAACATATTCAATGATGATTGCCTCCATGTTAGGCCACCAATAGAGGTTCTTTAGATCCTGATACATCTTGTCAGAACCTGGGTAAATGGAATACTTCGATTTATAGGACTTATGCATGATCAAGTCTCTTAGATTACCAAAGAGTGGTAACCAACTTCGATTCTTGATACATCGGGTTCCATCAGGATGTATTTCAAATTCTTTGTCTATTCCTCGTAAGTTTTCAGCCTTGATGTTTTCTTCTTTGAGTGCTTCAGTTTGGGCTTTGAGAATTTGTTAGGGTAAGTTTGGATGAATGGTCATAACTAATAATCTAACTCGGAGTGGTTTGATTCGTTCCTTCCGGCTTAAGGCATCTGCTACAACATTTGCCTTTCTAGGATGATAGAGAATTTCACAATCATAATCTGCAAGCAATTCTAGCCAACGGCGTTGTCTTATGTTCAACTCTTTCTGATCAAGGATATGCTGAAGACTTTTATGATCAGTGAACATGGTACATTTGGTGACATACAGATAGTGTCTCCAAATTTTAAGAGCGAACACTACTGCTCCTAATTCGAGATCATGAGTGGTATAGTTTTCTTTATTAGGCTTAAGTTGTCGGGATGCATATGCAATAACATTCTCTCTTTGCATTAACACCGCTCACAGACCTTGATGGGATGCATCACAGTAAATAACAAAATCGTCATTTCCTTCTGGTAATGCTAAGATTGAAGCTTCACATAGCTTCTGTTTAAGTAGTTGAAAAGCCGTCTCTTGGTCTTCGCCCCAGATATACTTCTTATTTTTCTAGGTTAATTCAGTCAAAGACATTGCAATCTTCGAGAAATCTTTGATAAATCTCTAATAATAACCGGCGAGTCCTAAGAATTAACGTATTTCTGTAGGTGTAGTAGGATATGTACAATTCTTGATTGCTTCAATCTTGGCGGGGTCAACATGAAGTCCTTGACTATCAATTAAGTGTCCAAGAAATTGCACGATATGAATCCAGAAATCACACTTGGAGAACTTGGCATACAACTTCTCTTTCTTGAGTAATTCTAGGATTATTCTCAGATGATTTGCGTGCTCTTCTTTGTTATGAGAGTAGATGAGAATATCATCGATGAACACTATCACAAATTTATCCAAGTATGGTTTACACACACGGTTCATGAGATCCATGAATATAGCAGGCGCGTTAGTTAAACCAAATAGCATCATTTGAAATTCATAGTGTCCGTATCTTGTCCTGAAAGCAGTCTTGGGAATATCTTCATCCCTGACTCTCAGTTGATGATAGCCTGATCTTAAGTCAATCTTCGAGTAGACACTCGAACCTTGAAGTTGGTCAAATAAGTCATCAATCCTAGGTAATGGGTAACGATTCTTTATAGTAAGTTTTTTCAACTCTCGGTAATCGATACACATCCTGAAAGATCTATCTTTCTTTTTAACAAATAAGACAGAAGCTCCCCAGGGTGAAGTACTTGGTTGGATAAAACCTCAGTCTGATAATTCTTGAAGTTGGTTAGATAGTTCCTGTATTTATGAAGGAGCTAATCTATAAGATGCTCGGGCTACTGGTGCCACTCCTGGAATCAAATCGATTTGAAATTCTACTTGACGAACTGGGGGTAAGCCAGGTAGATCTTTAGGAAAAACTTTCGGGAATTCTCTGACTACTGGGATATCTTCTAGTCTTTTCTCGTCTGACTTCTTTTCCAGTATTTAGATTATGAAAACTTGACAACCTCGGGATATATATCTTTTGGTTTTTATACAAGATATGAGATTTAGTCGGTTTTACTTTGGTCACCTCGGATGATCAAAGTTTCACCGTTGATTGGGATGTGGATGACCTTCTCGTCACAAATAATTCTAGCATTATACTTGGATAACCAATCCACACCAATGACGATGTCGAAACTACTGAGTTTGATCGGCATAAGATCAATTTTGAAAGGTTGGTTTAACAAAGTCAGAGTTGCACTCTGAATAACTGTGTTTGTGCTTACTAAGTTTCCGTCAGCCATTTCGATATTGTAAAAGGTATCTATTGTAATAGGTGGAATATTTAGCATAGAGGCAAGAGATATGAATACGAAACTTTTATCGGCTCCAGAATCAAATCATACTCTAGCTAGATGTTGGTTTAGAAGGAACATACCCGTGACTATGTCCGGGTCTTGGTGAGCATTCCAATCCCTCAACATGTAGGCTCTTCCATGGGCATTTTTGTTGGTGGTCTTTTGGCACTGATTTGTATAATGCCCTTTCTCTCTACAGGCATGACAAGTAACTGTCACTGGTAGCAGATTACTTCCATTGGCTGGCCCCTTGTTTCTGCAGTTCTTAGTCAGATGGCCCACCTTGTTACAAGTATTACACTTAACAGTGCAAGGTCTTGTGTGATGCCGAGTGCATTTTTTACACAAGGGACGGTTTCCAATATACCCATTGTTTTCAGTTGGAGTGACAGCATGAGACCTGAAGGTTTCTTGTCTTCTGTTCTGTTGTGGTTGGTGATTATTATAGCGGTTGTTGGTCTTGGTGTTACGGTAGTTGTTGTTGAAAGTTCTTCTATCGTCAAACTTTCGTTTATGATCACTTGATACTTGCACCGGAGTGTGCTTTGTTACCTGATCCATTAGCCTCTGGGCTATGTTAATGGCTTCCTCTAGAGTTTGAGGTTTAAAGGCGGTAACATTTCCTTCAATACTTCGAGGCAATCCCTCGATGAAAACTTCCATCATTTTCTCAGAATCTGGCACTATAGTGGGACATGAGGTTGCCAATTCCTGGAATCTTCTCACATATGTCTTGAGATCATTCCCCTTCACAGTCAGATGGTAAAATTCGTCTTCCATCTTCTGGACCTCAGTTCGGGGATAATACTTCTTTATCAACAGCTTCTTGAATTCAACCCAGGTAATCTTGTAAGCTTTTTCTATCCCAATAGGTTGGGCAAAAGAATTCCACCAGGATAGAGCTTCTTCAGTTAAAGTACCAGTAGCAAACTTTACCTTGCAGTCTTCGATACAGTTGCTACGGGAAAACACTAATTCAGTTCGCTCAAACTAGCGGATAAGACCAACAGCTCCTTTCGTACCTTTAAAGTTGATAGGTTGGCAGCTCATGAACTCTTTGTAGCTACACTTTCTTGCTACATGAGCTTCTCTTTCTCTGGTGTTCCTATTGGTATTGTCAGCATTTGCTATTGTTGCAGCTTATGCTTCTAGAGCTGCGGTAGCACTATCAGCAACTAGTTTTCTGATGGCAGCTTGAGTCATGGCTGGTGCTTCAGATGTTGATGTCCTTTTGGGAGGCATTCTATCAACATAAAACAACATGTAATAAGAATGATATTACAATTCTTTCCTTAAAATGCGTAAGGTTCAAAAATAAACATTGTCATAATAGTGATATCATCGATAATTCATATCAAATAAGTATCTATGATTTATTTAGAAGTCACGGTATGATTCATAATGATGAAGACGGAGATGTAATATAGAACATAGGATGAATATAAAACGGGATCACCATTATATTATATCATGAACGACTTGCCTTTGTACTGTACATAGTCAAAATTTGACAAGTGTTGTTATTTATACCATACATCCCGTGGCTAGGTTCTATCAAAATCTATAAATAGTATCTAATCTAGTAGCCTGATGGTCCTTCCTGGCTGTTCTTGAGTTCATAGATTGCATTCAGAAGATTGTCCTTTTCTGTTTGGTGACGAGCCAGGATATCTTCGATGATTTGTTCTAGATTAGCAATCCTGAAGCGAGCCAGAGCAATCTTGCTATTATTTCCCATTTGCTTTCTTTGAAGTTTAGCAATTTGAGTATGAGACTCTCGGAGTTCAGCTTCCAGATTGTCAAAATCTTGTTGTATGATCACCCAACCATTTCTGAGACCTTCTATTTTGTCTTCTATGTGCTCAATGCGGTCGAGAGAGAGTTCATCTAGGTGATTTAAAATTTCCTTAATTTGCTCCTTGTGACGCTCCAGACTTGTCTTACGAGAGCTTTCTCTTATCTCAAATGCTTGAGGTAGGGTAGAAGTAGAGGAGGATGATCGGTCATGACCTCGTTTCTTAAGTGGCAATAATTCCTTAGGAAAAAAGGATTCTTAAGGATTAAACATCAGAGATAACATTGAAGATGGAGGCACAATAGTTGGTGGTGGAATAGGTGATTCGTTAGCATAGTATGCATGCATGACCTTCATATAGGGGTCATCATGAAAAAGTGAAAGAGTTGGTGAAGCTATTGGAACTAAACGAAATGAGTTATTTAAAGAGCTAGAATAAGTTTTTCCCGGTGAAGCTGGGACATAGTCCGGGGTAGCCAGAATATAGTCAGGAAAGTTAAAGGAAAAAACATCCTCAATATTGGAAGTAGGGTGGCTGGGAGAAGACATCGCTCTGTTGACAACCCAGTGGTAAATAACATAAGTTATTTATATAATAGTATAATAGTTATGTACTTTACATACTATTCTAGAAGATGTAGTGGCACAGAAGACTTTCTTGGATGGAAAAAGAAAAGTAGTTATAGTTAAGGTTTCAACCTTGTTCTCTATAACCTTGGCTCTTGATACCTGTTAGCCTTAATTATATTAAGTCAAACAAGAATGTTATCGGTCTTATAAAGTCAAATTGGGTCTTGTATTGTAATAGGCTAGTCGGGTTCAA
The DNA here is from genome assembly GCA_026074375.1 of Tanacetum coccineum. Lineage (NCBI taxonomy): Eukaryota > Viridiplantae > Streptophyta > Magnoliopsida > Asterales > Asteraceae > Tanacetum > Tanacetum coccineum. The sequence continues at coordinate 1,759 of BQNB010111777.1, read as the reverse complement.
CGGGATTGGATTGTAATCTAATATTGTTCATGTTTCGGGCTCAAAGCCCAAGTTATGCCAAGCCCGGCCCAAGTTACAAGCCCACACGCCAACTAGAAAGGCTTGGGTATAAAAGAAACCCTCTTCACACATGGAGAGGGTGTTGGTTGCATTTTCTCACACTTGTAACTCACCTTTCTCTCTCTAATCTAACTTTCCTAGTTCTATTCATTTCTCTTTTCTTCTTTTCTAATAACTGGCTTATTCAAGGCTTATTCGAGTTTGCTTATTTGTTCTGAATGAATAATATTAAGACCAACATGTGGTATCACTCGCCAAGGGGGGTTTAGTGTTTGATTTTTGTAGTTTACATAAGCAAACCGTGGCTTATTTCTCTTAATAAGCTCATGGTTCAAAAGCTTATTAGGTTATTTGGTTATTTTTCTTCTTTCTTTCTTTGGTCTTATTTCATTCGTAGCTTATTTGGCAACATAAGCTCACGGTTTACTTTTTCTTTCTAAGCTTATTACAATCGGCTTATTTTTTTCTTCTTTTCCTTCTCGAAGTGGTAGTTTTGGTTTGGACTACAAGAGTCAAAAGTGTCACGTAATTCTTTTTTGTTTGTTCTTCAAACTAAGCTCTTAGTTTTCTTCACTTTTGTTACATATTTTTGAGCTTCTTCCTAGCTTATTTCGAGCTTAATCTCAAGTTTTTTGGTTTCTTATTTTCAAAGCTTATTTGATCTTTTGTCTTATCCTTTTGTGGTCCCAACCGGTTCTCAACAAGAGACAAAGATCCACAATTGTTGCTTCACAAAACAAGGACAACTTGTTTGTTTGTGGTTGTGGTCCTTCACTTGAAAAAGACTGCAAGCGGAATATGTTACAGGTCAAGCGAAATATGTACGATTGATATCCAAGCGAAACATGCAGGTTTAATTTTGAAGCGAAATATGTTAACAAATGAGAAGTGAAATATGTTAGAAACAGAAGCGAAATATGTTGAATGTTAAGCAAAATATGCAGGTTTACATGTCAAGCGAAATATGCAGGGTTAATTGTCAAGCGAAATATGTTTAATTTAAAGAGAAATATGTTTTAAACTTGTCAAGCGAAATATGTTAAACGACAAGCGAAATATGCAGGATTTTGTTCAAGCGAAATATGTATAGAAACTGAAGCGAAATATGCAGTTTTGATTTTTCAAGCGAAACAAGTTTTGATCATACAAGCGAAACATGCATTGCTTTAACCAAGCGAAATATGCAAACCTTCAAGCGAAACATGTCAATTTTAGGATAACCAATTTTTTCTTCAAATCAATTCTACTTTCATGGTTTTTCTTTTGATTTTGTAAAATCTCGACAAGTAAACTTTTTCCTTCTCGGTTTTAATCATAGAGTTGTAAAATCCCGTGGAGTTAATTGCATTCTCTCTCACCATAATACAATCAACACTTCATAACACTTAAGATCCGATATCCATTCACAACTTCATCAAAATGTCAAATTCAAATACCAATTTGCAAACTCAATCATCGAATGCTCTTCATAATGCTATCATGGAAGCGGGTAGCAAAGATCGTCCACCAATGTTAGCACCGGGTAATTACGTTCAGTGGAAATCCAGAATCAAAACTAAAAATAAAAGTTTAGAATCATCAAATAACCATTTCAAAGAAGCAAACAATGAACTGTCCAAGTGATTCGTGTTTAAGTATATACTTATATAGCAACCCTAATACAGATCCTAACCGAATGCCCTTGACCAAGGCAAAAGGT
>BQNB010111776.1:2545-18754 GCA_026074375.1 Tanacetum coccineum | reverse complement strand
ACAATCTCCCCCGAAGTGAGGTCTTGAACACGGGAACGAGCTTCCTTTATTGACTCAATAAAATTGAGGCTAACAATCTTGCTTATGTTTATGTTTATGTCAAGAAAGAGTCAGAAAAGAAAAATAAAGAGTTTGATGTAGAGTTTGTATATCTTTGTCCTAGAGTGGTCGAATCTTGGCTTAACAACGTCTTTACATGTATTCTTGTATTTAATTAACTCACCACCACCCAAATCCACCTCAAAGTCACCCAAATATATCCCATCCATTTCCGTTTAACTTACACCTAAACATCACAACCCTTTAAAGACCTCTTTGATAGTAATTCCTAGGTGCTTACGCTACAACGGTGGAGGTTTGATCCTTTATCAAGCTTATGGTAATTTATATGCTATGACAGGTAATGAGTGTTAATTTTTCGTTTTCCATATTGTTATAAATCATTATACACCCAAGATAAAGATAGAATCCAAACACTTATGTGAGGTGCTAGTGTATAATTTTCATGCTTTTAATTACGAGGTCTAATTGGTTGTGCCATAAATTATCTTTAAAGAGTAAGTTAAATGCCACCGATATTACTATTGTCTAGGTAGAAAAGCCCATTTACTTGAGGACAAGTAAATCTCAAGTGTAGGGGTATTTGATGAGGTGTTATTTTATACACTTTTTCAAGGTCATTTAACCCCCTAGATCATGCAAATATCTCTAAAATACGTGCTTAATCAAATATTTTTGTATTTTTAGAACTTGGATGGCATTTGGAGGAAATACACGTGACTTGGGCTTATTTTGGTAAGAAACGAATGAGATTACAACTCTACACCAAAGTCGATGAAGAAAAGCCATACAGTGGCTGGAGACGGCGTCGCGATTTCTAGCGACGGCGTCAGGATATGCAAGCGACGACGTCAGAGTTTTGGCAACGGTGTCAGGACTTAACGGACTTAATGAAACCCTAGAAGATTCGGCATGGTCGCGGCGTCATAATTATAAAGCGATGCCGTCGCGATTGTTTTTCTATATATACAAACTGAGTTTTAGGATTTTAAAGTGTATGAAGCTTGTGGGATTCAAGAGTCATACTTAGGGTACGAATATTCTCAGGTTTTAGGTCGATTTTATGGTTCTCAAACCCTTTTGTATCAACCTTAACTCCATGTTTTAATCAAGTGGAGATCTTCTATCCCTTTAATCTTTCAATATGTTTTATTGTTTGATTAATTGTTGTTCTTTGCTTTCTTATAACATGCTAGGCTAAATTAATTAGTGTTTGCTTATGATTACATGAAACTTAGATTGTAAATCCTTATTATGTTGCTTCTTGTTGATGTGTGTTAGCCTCAAAATATTGAGTCGCACAATGAAGTTCGTTCATCATGAATATTAGGTCTCGATCATTCATTTATGTAATGTTGTGATAGGCTAGATTAGAATACCGGGTTCATTTAGTAATCTAATATTGTATGTGTTGCGGGTTTAATCCCAAGTAAAACCCGAGCCTGGTCCGTGTCAAAAGCCCTACACTCCCTTTGTATTGTGTATGGGTATATAAACCCTTTTTGTTGGGTGTTGGTTCACTTTGTAATCTTCTCTTGCAAGTTTAATCAACCATTCACTCTCTCTCTCTCCTGTTTCTCTCTCTAAACTTCTCTCTAAAACTCTTCCTTTCTCCTAGCTTATTTTCGTATATTAAATCAAGAAGTGTAAGTGATTCATGGTTCCTACATTTGGTATCAAGAGCCACGGGTAAATAGGTGATTGATTCATGGTTAATAAACTTATTTTCTAAGGTTATTTGGTTTTAGAAGCCCACGGCTTATTATGGTTTATGGTTAAAAGATTACTAAGCTTGTTCTTCCTACTTTAGTATCTTCTCATAGTTTATTTTGGTTATGTTAATACAAATAATGTCCAAAAAATGTTATTTATATTTTTTGACCTCTCAACATTTTGATAATAATGTAAAAGCGTTTACAATAAAATTAAACGTTTATAAATTATTAATCGTAAAATTCAATTTCTAAGATTAGTAATCTCTTAAGGTATGAACAAACATATTATTAAGCATGATTAGTGATCAAGAAAATAATTTTCTTTTATCCATTACATTTTTACAAAAGAATTTCACAAAATTAATTATACAAAATATTTTTTAATTAAAAGAAAAGTTTTATTCAAAACTTAAAATTTAAAATTCAAATTTTCCCCCCAAAACTAAAGCTTCTATACCAGATACAACCTTACTCACAAAAAGACAAAAAGGGAGCGTAGTCTGCTAGGCGGCCCCTTATAGGCCTGGCGCCCACCAGATATATCTGGGACCGCCGCTAGTGACCGTTGGATTTTCCTGCCTATAAATACTGCTCCATTCCTTGCAGAAAATTAGACCTCTTTGCACGAATTTTCTCACACTTCTTTCTCTCTCTAAAAACCTTCTTTCTCTTACTAAATATCTTGATCACTAACATCTCTTGATCTTGTTTCAAGTGATCTAATCTCTTCTTCTCATCTATTCCTTCTCATTCAAGTGCAAGAGAAGAACACTCGTATTCGCTAAAAAATGAAGTGTTGATTAGTGATCTCTCCTCTTTTCTTCTAAGTATCAAATCTCTATTGTAATTATCTTGTGTATTTGTGTGATTCGGATATTGTGTAAATCCGATAGTGTAGATCTAGTGATCGTGTATTGATTGTGAAGTGGTAGATTGGTTCTAGCTAAGATTAGGACTCGACATTTAGCTTAGTGTCGGAAAATAACGTAAGCGACGTGTAAACGGTTTTCTCCGCCTGAAGGGAGCTTGTTGACATAGTGAAATCTCGAGTAGGATACTCGGGGAGTGGAGTAGGGCGAAGAAGAGCTTCGTAGCCAAACCACTATAAATCTTGGTGTCTTGGTTTGATTGTTCCTTCTCTCATCTCCTTATATTGTTGTGATTGTTATTTTCCATTAGTTTAGATATTTACTTGATTGATTCATATTGTTGGTTGGTTAAACATACTACTCGAATCTAAGTATTTTGAAAGCAAAGTTTTTAAAACCAAAACGAACCTGTAAACTATTCAACCCCCCATTCTAGTTTTCACAAGATGGATATAAACATTTATTATAAACAATATTTAAATTACTTGCATGTGAATTAAGATGAGATGATGCACCGGTATCCATATGTCATGTCGGATCTCGATTAGCCATAGTACTAAAGGCACTGAGAAGCACACATGGAGCCGTGCCTAAAACGTCGCGCCTAAACGTAGAGTGGTGTATTGGATGCTTTAACATATTGTTTCTTCCACTGTCGTACCTTTTTTATCCGGTTAAGAAATAGAAGAAGAGAATTATATTTTTGATAGGAAAATTAGGAGAAAAAAATAGAAGAGAAGGATAATTTTGAGAGAAAAAATAGGAGATGATCGATTTTGCTCTTGATATCATATTGAAATAACTGATTTTCTTCATTATTATTGATAACAACTATCTTATATATAGGATACAAGAGATTATTATAGAATAATGACCATGAGCTTAGGCCTAAATACATGGCATCCATACTAACGGGTATAATACAAATTAATAACACACCTCATGTTTAGTTGGGGTATATTGGGAAAAATTCATGGCATTTGCATTTTAATTTCCTCTAAATATTGTGTTTGGTAACACAAATGAGGGAATTTAAAATTCCATGAATTGTCAAAATGAGAGGAATTAAAATGGCTTCAAAAAGTGATGAATTTTCATTTACTTGGAAACATTTTTTTATAAACTTTTTTTCTAGTTGTTTTTGTTCTACTTTTTCTTGGTTTGTTGTTTTTTTAAATCAAAGGATATCCGTCACTAGAGGTGTTAGTTGGGTCGGGTCAAGGTCGAGTCAAAGTTAGAAATTTCATACCCGAAACTGACCCTATTTGAATTCGGGTTAGTAGGATTCGTGTCGATTCGGGTCGGGTCAACTGGGGTCGGGTCCGTCGGGTTTGAGTCAACCCGAATATAAGTAAAACGTAATAAAATTGCTTTTTTTCCTCGTTTAAATAGAAAATTTATAAAATTTATATTAAAAAATATTTTTATTCGGGACGTTTGTTAAAAACGCAAATATTCAAGTTAAAGTTTCATTTTATGGACAAAGTTTACATGTGGTACCCGATGGCTACCCATATAAATAATAAACATTTTAAATAAATTTTATAAAACATTTATAAAATACTAGTCGTGTAAATACTCACTTTTTATGAAAAATTCATTTTGAACGCAACGGCGTAACTTTCGTGTCTTGAATCAATCGTTATTTAGCCTAAACGAGTCCCGAACAAGTATTTTACAAAAATTACACTTTTGGTCCCTGTGGTAATATTTACAACCATCAACCCCCAAAACTATATACACTTGATAACATTTTTTAAAACTTTTTGGTATATATACTCAACCGATTAGGGTTTCCTCATTTTATAACCCTAGCCACCAACACATACTTTCCTCCCTCTCCTTTTATTTTTTCTGGTGCCGCTCCACCACCTCCGGCAAAATTCTGGCCACCCATAACTAAAGATTTCTTACTATATATAATATAAATATATAATAATAATTAATAATTATAATTCAATTATAGTATAAGTATTTCAAAAGATTCAAAGAAATTACTTTTATCCAAAGTAAAATCAAAAATCCCCTGGGTCGTTTCCTGACGAGGCGTGAATGGAAAATCGAGTATCGGTTTGGGAATTATGCTTGAATATCACAAATGGGAGTTTGCTTTTCTAATTCTACTATTAAAATGCAAAAACGAGTAAAGGAAACCTAAAAACGAAAGTGATTTATGTAAAACACGAAAAAAACGAGAACGGGAATCAAATCACGTTCTTTTAAAAAACTAAATTGTAAAATTTTAACCCTACAAAAGCAAATCAAATTTTCTTAGGTCCTAAATGATAAAAGAAAATTTTAAAAAAGGAATTATATTTTTTTGATTTTTATTTTAATTTAATATGAATTAAAAACGATTTTTAATGAATTAAATGATTAAAAATACTAAACTAATTGGGAAAAATCTGAAAAAAATCTGAAAAGTAGTTTGAATAAAGCTAAATTTAAGAAAAATAAAACGAGTTACACAGCTTAATGAAATAAGCACGAAATAAGCAAAATAAGTTGTTAAGCTTAATGGGGTAAAAAGGTGTTAAACACTTAATTGTGTAGAGTAAGGCCAGATGGCCCTACTGGTGCTAGTGGTTATTGTGTGTGTATTGTGGGACGAGTGTGTGTGAAGGGAGAGGTCATGGATTCGACCCCCATGCCTCTCTCTTTTTTGAAAATATTTTTTTTAATTTTTTTTAAAACTAATAGAATAAGTAAAAGTGACAACTTAAAAAATATTTTTTTATAAGACCCTAAAATAAACTGGCAACAATTAATAATAAGCAGACAGAATGTACCCCTTTTTAAAAAAAACTAAGTTATGAAGGCTAACTGCTAGGCTTATTTTTGGGCTTAAAAAGCACTTGGACAAAGCAAATAAGCATTCACAGATAAACAGCTATGTCTAATAAGCATTTGGAAACAAAAAATAAGCAAATAAAATGGGCTGAACTAAGCTTAACATGACAGAATTACCTAAAGGCCTTAAAAAACTTAGAATGCTAAACTTAAAAAAACTAATAAGCTCAAATAAGCTCTACCCTAAGCTACATTAGCTAAAATGGCCTAAGTCTAACCTAATAAGCAATAATAAGCTGAAATGAGCAAAGATAAGCCAATGAAACACACTGAAAAGCAAGTGATTTTGCTGGAGGGGTATCCTAGGGCAACGTAAGACCGAAGCACTTCCGATCGATACACTATGCAAAGCAAAACTATGACCGAGGCTCAAGCACGATTACACTACAACGAGAAAAGTAATTACTTGCCGTAGTGTATGGCTTTCGAGAAATACCCGGCCATATCTTGTCTTTTCCAAAAGCATATGTAAACCAGACCATTAGGCTCTCAAAGTTACGCTTGCAAGCCAAGATTGCTCTGGTGGAATTTTGCCGCTCCAAGTATTTAATGTCGTTAATCCGTGATAAAAAAGGACAGAAAAACTCGCCGCAGACCACCTTTCCAGACTTAAAATCCCCATCTAAATTGAACTCGAGAAAAAGGAAATACTGAAACATTTCCTCTTGAACACTTGGGATGGTTAACCTTCGTGGTGATGATAAATGCCCCATGGTTTTGCACATTTTGCAAACTACCATGCGAAGGATTTTGTGATCAAAGGATGATCGTCCATCAGCAAAGAAAGTTTTTCCAAAGACGTCAACACTACTTTTGGGACGACCTCTTCTTTGTTTTTAGATATGTTACGATTCAATTGATCCGGCGGTGTGTGCACAGCAAGGAACTTTTCGACATCCTCGAAGCTTGCCACAATAGACCCACAGGGGGACATTATGGTGCAAATCTCACCGCCAAAAAGGTCTTTGATGCCGGTTTCTTCTGGCTCACGATTTACAAAAATGCCCACGAGTTGGTTAAAAACTGCGACTCGTGCCAGCGTTAAGGAAAAATTTCACAACGTGATGAGATGCCTCAAAATTCCATCCAAGTTTGTGAATCTTTGGACGTTTGGGGTATTGACTTCATGTCCATTCCCTTCATCAAGAAGGAACAAATATATAACTCTGGCATGTCGGCTTATACTTGTCAAAATGGTTAAAGGCGAATGCGCTCCCCAACCACACGGCCGAGTTGTTTGCAAAATTCTCAATCTCTCTATCGCTAGATTCGGTGCCCCTCGTGCAATCATAAGTGATCGCGGAACCCATTTTTTGCTGACCATTTGCAAAGGTCGTGCTAAATACAGAGTCACTCATGTCTCTCCACCCGCATTATCACCCACAAATAAGTTGGACAGTAGTTGAGGTATCCAATCGTGGTTTGAAGAGAAATCTTGAAAGGACATAGCGAAAACTGTGCCTCATGGTCTATAAACTAAGATGACGCTCACATAGGCTCCGATAGCTATACAAAACACCTATCTGGTGCACTCCGTACAAGCTTGTATATGAAAGGCATGTCATCATAACCTTAGGTTGGAGTACAAACTTACTGGGCCCTTAAGAGCATTACAAAATTTTGATAACAAAACGTGGGTGATCACAAGGAAAGTTCAGCTTAACGAGACTTAATGAAACTTCGAGATCATGCCTATGAAAACGCTTTGATCTAGAAAGAAAAAAACAAAGAGAGAAGCCTATAAATTGGGGTGTGAGGTGGGGGTGAGGTGGGGGTGGTGGGGGTGGGGGGGGGGGGGGGGGGTGGGGGAGGGGGGGGGGGGGAGGGGTGGGGGGAGGGGGGGGGGGGGGGGTGGGGGGGGGTGGTGTTATGAGGTGGTGTAAGTGGGGTAGGGAAGAGAGGGGGGGGGGGTAGGGGAATTAGTAATGTAGTTATATTTTAGAGGATGGTAGTTAAATGTGAGGTTCTGGTAGTTCATTTTAGCTGTATCACTTATTATTATCTCGTATTAAGAAGATTGTGCTTATTTTTTATGAATCGATTAAGCCAATATTCGTTTACTTCTATGATGTTAAAATTAGTTAAAGCTAATAGAGAAGGGGGGTGTTAATATTAGAATATTAAAAACCCTGACACCAAGATCAAAAATCGCGTTTTCAAAACGTCGTGAACGATCCAACCTCTTTAACTCTAGATTAAAGATTTTTCTCAAGAAAGCTAAGACCCTCTGTAGTAGACCAATGGTCACTGTAACCCAAGTTTTTTCCAAGTCACTATCGAGTTAACCCAAAACTCTGGGCCACATTTCAAATGAATGGTCATCGTTTAAGAAGCATTTCTACTTGTAGGGGACGTACCAACCGAGTAAAGTCCCCGACCTCCAGACGGTTCCATGGACCAATAAATTCGGGACGGTCAAGCATAGTGACCTTAAACAAGCGCTAGTGGGAGCACCCCATGCTTACAGTATTAGTAATATGTAGTATGAAATAAGGGTTTTTTGTGTGAGGAGGCCTAACCTCTCATTACCCATGTTTTGTCTGTGTTTTGTGTGTTTTTTGTGTTGTATGTCCAGGATTTCCCGGATTGTGAAGACTCTCGTGCTCGCAGTTTTACCCTTCATCCATAAGAGTTTCACATCCTCAGCTTCATTTTGGGAATCCAATATCCAAATCTAATCGACTAACATTTTATCTTTTGGCACACTTAATAAATGGCCTTAGATTTACGTAGGTACCCCTTTTAAAACATCGAGGACGATGTTTAGTTCTAGTATGGGGGGAATCTTCGATTTGATTTTGCCTGCAGCCGTTGTTGTCACGTAATCCTTTTTCAAACTCACAAAATTTTCCAAAAAAATGAAAAAATTTTTAAAAAATTTTCAAAAATAAAATGAAGAGTTTTGTGTTACAGTTTTTGACTTTACTAATGTAAGATATGAGAATAAATTTTGACTCGATGAGCGTGTTGAGCCCTAGCTTTGTCCCTTAACCATTTAATAAACGAAAGTTTATTAGGCTAAGCATTCGCGGATCCTTTTATTAGGGATTTTAAATTTGCGAAGAACGAGAAATGATAGTGTTATTTACAAGTAGGATGCTAAACAAGGATTATTTGGAAATCTTAAAAGCTTATAAGTGTAACTTGTCGCTTTTTCTCCCCGAAGCTCTTAACCTGACTAATAAACGTGCTTAATTTTGCTTTAACTTTAAACCGACATTTTCTAAAAAGAAGCTCTTTCGGAAATAAAAATTTTCATCTTAGTTCAACTGTATACTTGAGTTTCTAAAATGAAAATGAATGATGAAAAATATAAACTGTGGGCTTATAAAGGTTTACTGCATCTTGCCGGCTCACAACCGATGTTGCAGTCTTCAAAACAAAGCCTATAGTGAGATAATAAATGCCAAAGTGCATTCTTAAGTATTATCAATAAGAATTCTCCGTCAGTTTACTTCATCTTGTCGGAGGCGTGGCCGATGTTGAAGTCTTCATATAAGGCGGAGGACCGTCGTCAGACTAAGTCACTACATCTTGTCGAAGGCGTGGCCGATGTTGTAGTCATGTAAATGATGACGGTATTATAGTATAGCAATAAATGACTAATAAGGAAAATTTAATGGTTAAGATTTCTTTTTCTAAACTCAAGTATAATTTTGAACTAAGAATAACTTGCTCTAAGACTTCAAAAGTTGTTGGTTGCCGTTGGTAGATTATTTCTAGGAATAATCACACCAATGAGATCATTAAATTTTTGATGTTTGCGTGCTTTGAGTAGTATTGTTTATTTAGCGGTAAATCTAAGAAATTCGGCCTAAAAGGGTGGAGTATCCCGCTATTACATTGCGAACATTCTCCTGTGGGGTCTCAACCTGATAACCTAAGTCGAACTCGGCTGGGATCTATCGAGAATATGCTGGTTGGTGGGTGATCTAGTCTTTTCCCCAGGTTTCTTCAGAAATATCGTTATGCACATAAACTATACTACTTTCTAAAATTGTCGATCTAAATTTAACTTAAAATTAAGCACATTCACACTAATTGAATAATTGTTGGGAGCGAAAAGTTGACAAGTCATAGTTATAAGTAGTGTTAGCATCTTTACTTGTACTTAACAGTGATTTTGTTTTTACGCTTAGCTTGGGACTAGTGAAAAATCGGGGACGATGAATTTATCCATTCGGACATCCATAGATTATTCTATGGGCGCTTCTCATTCTATGATCCCAGTGTTGATAAAATAAAGGAAGTCAAACATGTTAGTTGAGAAAAAGGAAAAATACAAAAATATTAGGGATAGCTAGTGTAAATATAAAAATGGTGAAAACGGGACTTGTCGAAGCTAATGATTCTTTAGTTCCCCTTGACGAACACTTAGCTACTTTTCGAGGTTATTAGTCGAGGGGGATTGAGATTCGTGGTTTTCTTAAGTGTTTACTTCATAACATTGCGTGAGGACACGGCAATATCTTAGTATGGGGGATTTAATATGTGCTTAATTACACATATTTTATACCTAATAAAACGAGCCTAAATGACAAAAAACAGACAGAAATTGCCATATATATGCTTGTTTTGTGTTTGTATTGTGCAGGTACCAGATATTCACTAAAAGACAAAAATCAAAGCCAAACCGGACAAAACCGAGCATGGATTTGGAATGAGCGCGAAAAACTAAGGCCATGGGTACAAAAGGATTGAAAACGGAGCTCAAACGGAAATTACCGGATCGACTCGACAAAGTTTGTGCATTTAATAGAGCCAAGACGAAGTCAAAGTCAACCCCGGGATACATCATTGGAAAGAGCATTGAAAACCAAACCTAAAAATACTTTGAAGACTAAGTGAGCCCACCCGCACCCATTTAGTGGGCCGGGTCAGCCCTCTTTATTTAATAAAACCCTTTTAGTCATAAACTGGCCCATTCCCTTTTAACTGGCCCAAACCATTTCACACTTAATGCCCGTTATGTGCTTATTACCCATATCGTTAGTCCTTAAAGGACTAACGGTGCAAAATATTATCAAAACCAAGGGCCAATTATGACAACACAAAGGATGGATCATGCAAATTACATATATGAGTTGAGGGACTAGTGTGCCATTTCATCAAACACTTTTCCCCTGCATCCCCAAATCAAACCCAGTTAAACCCTAAATTCCCGCCAAAATACCCAAAGCCACTCACGGGCTTTCTTCCCCACTTTTACCCTGAAAAACTCAATGTACCCGTTGAGTAATAACCTCTCCCCCTCTCCACTAAAACCCTAGATGTATATCACTTTGCCATGTTGGCAATCCACCATTTCTTAAGACTTGGATGGCCTTTTTTTTTTTTTGAAGATTGTTTATTTTTGAAGACACTCACACAACAAACACAGCTGCTGAACCTCTCACAAAAGAAACACACAAGCAAGGAATGAAGACTTAGCTTAGTCTAGTATAAATAGGACCCTTTTGTAAGCCAAAAAGGCATTCTAGCTTATTGTAGTTTAATTGTAATTTAAATTAAGTCATTTTAGTCCTTTAAAAGCTTATTGCAACTGTTCTTTCAGCTTTGTATTGTTTTTAAGAATTAATGAAGCAATGAGGTTTTTTATGTTAAAATCCAATTGTTGAATTCCAAGTTCTCAAGTTATTAACCAATGCTTAATTGTGTTTTAAAAGCTTTCAATATAGCTTAATGATAAGCTGTTTTCACTAAGTAACTTAAAAAAGTTAAGTAGTTAAGAAGAAATCAAAAAAATTCACCCAAAAATACCACAGCTTACTTTTTTGGATGATAAGCAAACAAAGGATGTGCTTATGGACATTACCAGCTTATCTTTGATAAGCTGGAGCTTGTAGACAAAGCTCTTAAAGAGCTTATTTGCCCTTGTTTAGAGCAAAGGGCTTTGTAAGTCCTCTTTTCTTCATTTTAGCTTATTTACTGCTTATTAATGCTTATTGTCTGTTTGAATGTGCTTACTTACGCTTATTAGTCATGTTTTGTTCTTAAAATCCTAATCTTGTTAGTTTTGAATCACATTGTGCAAGTTTTCTCAAAACTGTACACTTTATAGCTTTTGTAAACTGTTGGATTTTTAATTTGCATATTTTAGTGCTTATTTGCTACTGTCTTGTGCTTATTTGTGCTTAATATTGATGTGTGATTATCTTTTGTTGAGTCCCTGTTAGGAATTATGAATTTCTAGTTCCTACTGTTCCTACTCTAACTTACTTGGCAGTACAGAGTTTCCTACTGGTATACACATTCCCCTGTCTAGGTAGTAGATTTCTCTACAGACATATTTCCTCGTCTTACTTAGTTATGCTTCAAGGTTTGTAAACCCTGTTACTGTTCAGAGTAACCGTATTAATATATTGAGGCTACAAAGTTTGATTTATTTCTATTGTTCTTCTTACATACAAAGATTAGTTTCCGCACAGTCTTTGTATTTTTATCAAGGCTTCCGAGATCATTCTGAAAAAGGTCTTCAACAGTCCCTTGTCCTAAATCTCCATAAAACAGCCTTAAAAAGCCATTTCAATACTTAAAGGGGTGTTTGGGTTAAGACCCAAAATGTGTCACAAAAAAAATGTCTAAAATTTTTTCCTATTTAAACGGTTCATTTTTTACCCAATTTTTGATCTCACTTTAGGTTAGTATAGATTAGTTTTAGGTTATAATTTTTTGAGCATAAACTCCATTGGAGGGTGGAACTAAATCTGTTTGATAGGTTTGTTAAAGTTTTGAGCTTATTTCAGTAGCTTATTTTAGGTCTAAAAGTGCTCACTTTCAAAAAAATCCAAAAAATAGTAGGGTAGTCATTTGTGCTTATTGTGCTTATTTCAGTGGCTTATTTAAAAAAGTGAATAGGTGGGCTATAAAATATGGAACTCATTTAGTGGAGCTTATTTCCAAAAGCCCACTTTTCCCAGTTTGCGTATTTGTGATTTTAGCTATTTTCATTTTGGCTTATTAGGAAAAATTTTGGAGTTTACTAATTTTTGATGCAAATTGAGTTAAGTTAAGTTGTGTTTGGTTGAAAAATCTTTTTGGAATCAAATTAAGCAACATATAAGCTTTCCGAAACATCTCTCCTTTTTGAATTTGAGCTTATTTTGAGTTTGTAGTGTCCAAAATACCAAAAAGCCAAAATGAAAGGCACTTTCTGCAATCAGCAGCTATTAAGCCCTTTTTTGGCTTATTGAGTGCTTATTTTTATAAGGTGTCTTTGTTAAAGTTGCTTAAAAGACCATGTTGTGAAACAACTTTCGGTGTTTTTTTTGCGTTTTGGCTAAAAAACGACTTTTAAAATTAGCAACTTTTTGAGGGGGACTTGGACAAAAATAAATCGGGATTGGGGTTCAGGGTAGAAAAAAAAAAATTAATTTTGGTCTTTAGTCACAAATAGTCCCCTGGTGTCGTTAGTCCATTGTTAGTCCTTGTTAGTTTTAGTTTAAATATTAGTTAGGTTTAGTTTTAATTAGTTTAATTAAGCTTTAACCATTAGATAAAATTTGGGGCTTTTAATTTTGTTAAATTTCTGCACTTTTTCTCCACTTAGTGTAATTTTTATAAAAATTTTAGGTTAATATTTTTAGCTCTAGGATTATTTTTTTTTAGTTTTTAATCATTTAATCTTTAAAAAAAAATCATAAAAAAAAATAAAATATTAATCAGAAAAATATAAATTTTTTTTAAAAAATTTTCTTTTTTCTATGATTTTGTAATAGGAAAAATGTTAAAAGTTTCGTAGTTCATTTGTTTCAAAAATTCATTTTCTAAGAACGGGATTTTTTTCCCCTTCTTGTCTTTGACTCACGTTTTTTGGGTCAAACGACCTCAGCGTTTTTTAGTCTAGTTTTTTTTAAACTTTGATTTGTCATCCAAATCTATTTTAAAGCTTTTTAAAATTTGTTCTAAAGGGTTTAATTTGCAAAATTTAGGTTTTTTTAGCCGCTCGTTTGTTTTTCGTGCGCCGTTTTAGGTTTTAAGTTATATAAGCCTTTCGGTTTTTTAGGGTTTTATCAATAATTTTTGTATATTTCAATGTAAAATAGAAAACCCATCATAACTTGGTCCATAATTCAAACACCAATCATTAATCCGTCATTCGATTTTCCATTTCAAGCCTCGTTGGGACAAAACGACCCGGGAACGTCATGTAGAATGGGGGGAGGGTAGTGGTAGTTGTATTGGGGGTGTGGTGTGGTCTTCCGGTTTCATATATAGTTTTATTTGTAAATTTTTGACTATCTTGCCTTTGGATCAAAGGTAATTGGTTGAGTGTTTGCTTATATATTATATATATATATATTACATGCGGAATCGAGACTCTTTAAATCGTAAACCCAACAACCTCAGTCAGACGTAATACCAAGTGATGGAACTCCTTAATATTAGACTCCCTAGTAATGTGGTATGATATGAAACCGGGACAATGATTTTTTACAGCACATCGAGGATTGAATGATATATTAATTGTTCTAACATAAGTCAGTTTTAAACATTTTGTTTAATATGCTGGAAACGTTAAGCACGTCATAGCGTTAATCTAAAGTTATGTCTTGTAATGTTTTTGACGTGTTTTTTTAATACTTTTCAAAATGTTACATTTTAGACCCTTACGTTTGAAAAAGTGTAGAGATATATCCCTTGAGTTTGCACTTTTACGACTTTGGTCCCTCAAGTTTAAAAGATATAACAAGTAAACCTTGTACTTTAAAAAGTAACATAATAGATCCTTGTAGTATGAACTTTGATAAAATTGGAACACTTTCAGTCCTTTTTAAGTTATAAGTTTCTGAAAGTTTGCGATATATACCCATTGCAATGGATATTCTTTTACAAACATGTCCAAATTTGCCATGCAACTTATTTTATAAACATTTCAAATAGACATTTATAAGTTATAATAAACGAAAAGAATATGAAGTTTTAACATAACGCAAGTTTAAAATAACGATTTCCGTTAAGCTAGAAAAGTAAAACGGTCAAATTAGGGTTTGTAAAATGAAAACGCTGAGGGAGTTTTAAGCTCAAATTCTTTCAGACTTATCAAAGCAACTTATTTTAAATTTTAGTTAAGTCTTATTAGGGATAAAGGAATTATAACAATATTTTACAAGATTAGCTTATAGATTAAGTAAAAACATGAAATTAGGGTTTCGGGTGTACGGTTTTGGATCAAAAAGGTATAACACATAGGTTTTTGAGTTCAAAGCTTTATATTATGATTTTAGCATGATCATATGAACATTATAAAGGTATGAATACAGAATATAAGCTTAGAGAACCTGGTCTTGAGCTTATAGCTTAGAAATGGGTTGGAATCGGGACTTTTAGCTTCGTACGTCCAGAATAACGACTATGGGGCTTCGTTTCTTCGTTTATTTTGCTTCCTTTCTGAAATTAAGCCTTATTAAGATCACTTAGGATCTATTAGAGCAAAGGATTGCTTCTATGTAAGGGTTATAGAGGAGGAAGTGGGGGATGAAGAAAAATGAATGGTTTAGGTTGCTATTTATAGGTAAAATGACCCTTAAGCTTCAAGGAACTTGTATGATCTGGTTAGGACACATAAGAGACCTAGAGGATGATGAGGAGGGGCTATTAGGTGTGTTGGTTAAGCTAGAAACTAGCTTTGGTGAGGTGTGTACCCCATTTCTTGCCGCGGCTAAACAAGAAGAAAAAGGAAGACCATGTGCCATTTTTAAACTATATAAGGTAAAGATATTTGTGTGAGGTGCTTGTAAGCTGCTTAGGAATGAAGTAGCTTAGTCATGGAGGTGCTTGATTGCAAAAAGATTGGTGAAAATGGGTCAAAATGAAAGAAAGGTGTATACGGGTACATTTAGGGCTTATTAGGGTTCGGGTTAAGTTTCTCTAATCCCCCTAGCTTGTAATTCGTATACATTTATTTAGGAATGATAGGTTACTGATCCTAAGACTTATATTAAGGATTATAATCAAAAGTTGATAGGTGGTTTGGGTTAAAATGGGTAGAAAATGAGTAAACGGGTCAAAAGTTACAATTAGGGCACAATTAGGGTTTTCTAGCTTTGTTTCTTGTACATTGTTGTTAATATGGTGAAATGATGATGGAAAGTGATTGAGAATGTTGTAATTTATGTTATTATAACTTATTTAAGTATTGGTTTAGGTTTACAATGGATAAAAACGAAGAAACGAGTTATAGTTCAGAAACTAGCTCGGTTTTAGGGTTTAGGGTTTTAAATTAGGGTTTTGAATGTAGAAATAGATATGAAAGCTTATGAATGGAATAATTAGGGTTTACATATTGTATATTGAGTGTAGTAGCTTGCACACAAGTGATGGTGAAGAAATTAGAATGAAAACGGAGGTAAAACGGCTATTTTGAAGATCATGCTTAATGACTTGTACATTGAGCTTTTAGAGACTTGTACTTTGACTTGAAGAGATTTTTATATTTCAAATGAGATGTTATATTGCTTGTACATATGCTTTAGTAGCTTGTGCATTCACTTTAGATGTTAATCCTTCATGGAATTAGGGTTTAGAGGCATCCGATAACGGTTTAAAGCTCGTTTTAATATAACGTTGTGAATGGTACATTATATGAATAAGTAAAACTGATATTATGATATTGACTTGATATATTATGATGATTGCTTGACATATATGAAGATAGGATTGCCATAGATAGGTTGCCTGAGCCCGTTAACTTTAGTTATGCAAGAAATGTTGCA
>BQNB010111775.1:0-22280 GCA_026074375.1 Tanacetum coccineum | reverse complement strand
AAGTTTTGATCAATTGTTTGAATTAAATGAATTGAAAGCTCAGTCCCAAGAGAAAGACACAGTCATAAAGAAGTTGAAAGATTGCATTGTATTGATTCTTTCTTAAGCAGAACCATAGACATCACCAGAGCTGAACAAATTGCATTGGATGACGCTTTAGTTGCTCCTGCCAACTGACTCAAGATTGGCAAAAGTAATTTTCGACTAAGCTCAGACCTCAAGTCCAAAGAAGCAACTCTTCAAGTGGTCTATGATGTTTTGAAACTCACTCCCTTCTACAAGGCATTCCAAATCACAGCGGATGTTCTAGAAATTTACATGCAAGAGTTTTGGGCCACTGCTACAGTTCATCATCACTCAATTCGTTTCAAGATGAACAACAAGAAACATATTGTGAATCTTGAGTACTTCAGAGAAATGCTTCAAATATGCTCTAAACTCCCTAATTAGCAATTCGAGGAACTACCCTTTGAAGAGGCAATTCTCACATTTCTAAGAGATCTTGGTCACAGTGGTGAGATTAAAATGATCACCGATGTCAATGTCAACAAGTTGCATCAACCTTGGAGATCATTTGCTGCAGTTATCAACAAATGTCTGAGTGGAAAAAGTATTGGATATAACAGTCTTCGACTATCTCAAGCTCAAATCCTCTAGGGCATGTACCATAAGAAGAACGTGGACTATGCCTACCTTCTGTGGGAAGATTTCATTTATCAAGTATAGAACAAGAATGTCAAGAAGAGTAATGAGATGTACTACCCTCGCTTCACCAAAGTCATCATCAACTTCTTTATGGCTAAAGATCAATCAATTCCAAGAACGAACAATGTAAATTGGCACTATGCCAAGGATGATTACATGTTCACCACGATTAAGGTTGTCTCCAGTAATGAAGACACACAGCTATATGGTGCCATCTTACCTAATGAATTGACAAATAAAGACATCAGAAACTCCGAATCTTTCAAAGAGTACTATGCCATTGCTTCAGGAGCTGAACCTCCAAAAACAAAAGCAAGTGTCAAGAAGAAACAAATTGGATCTGACAAGACAACGACTTCTTCAACCACTAAAGGCAAAAGACTCAAAACTTCAGCAAAAACAGCTAAACCTGCCATGAAGAAGCAACATGCAAAGACGTCTATGGACAAAGGTCTCTCAGTATTATCTGAAGTTGCTTTAACATAAGCTAAACAACTAAAGTTGGTCATTGAAAGAAGCAAGACACAAACTCACATCTCTCACACCAATGGCTCAGGTGCAGATGAAGGAACTGGTAGTTTACCAGGGGTTCCCGATGTACCAACTTATGACTCTGATGATGAGCAAATATCTAAGTCTAGTGATGAGGATGATGATGATGAAGTATCAATAAGTGGTGATTGGAATTGTTAGGTCTTGTTTATCTTGAATCATACATTATCAATCATGGAAGCTTAAAGAGAATAGTAATGGAGGAAAAGTATTCAAATTTCAAATGTTATAAATGGAGGGAAAAGGGAAAATGTTTATTACAAAAGCATCACCCTCTAATGATGATTATAGGGGTATTTATAAGAGAAGGAAGGAGCCTTCCCTTCCTTTATTTTTCACTTTTAGTCCTTAATCTTTGTAACTTGTGCTATTTATCTTTTTTTGCATAATATACCTTATACAAGCTACTTAATACTAAACAAAATAAAAAAAAAAAAAAAAAAAATAAAGACTATTAACTAAATATAACTAAACCACATAATCGACACTTTTTATGAACCTAACAATCTCCCCTTAAGGGTCGATTATTCTAGGCGTTCTCTTCGAGGTCCAAGGTCTTCCATTCACATATATCTCTCATCTTCTCATTTGATTTCGATGCTTCAATCTAACTTCAATCTCTTCTTCAAACAATTTTAGATACTCAACTTCATCATTGGTGAGTTCTCTTTGTACATAGCCATACTTCACATCATTATTGTAACTCTTTAATCCTTCTAGTACTCTGTTCAGCGTTGCATCACAAAACTTATGAATCTCTGAATGTCTCATCACCCTTTTCTCTTTCTTTCCTATTCTTGTAAATAATTCCATGCACGGGCTCATAATGATAGATAACTTTCTGTCTTTTTAACTCC
Organism: Tanacetum coccineum; assembly: GCA_026074375.1. Taxonomy (NCBI): domain Eukaryota; kingdom Viridiplantae; phylum Streptophyta; class Magnoliopsida; order Asterales; family Asteraceae; genus Tanacetum; species Tanacetum coccineum. The sequence goes on along the minus strand of BQNB010111775.1, from coordinate 20,166 downwards.
CTAGGTAAAGATATTTATTGGTGCAGTGAGATTAACTTTTGGTTGATAACTTTCAATTCCAAGCGGAAATCATGCACTCTTTCTCATATCATGAACTTCTGATGAATACGGATAAAACCAAGCAACCCTGTTTCTGCATAGTCAAGAACCTTGCCATTCATAATTCAAATACATATCCTCAATATCATTCTTATTGAGATTCTTGTAATCAGGCTCGGTAATCGACACAATGCACTCATTAGCTCTTCTTGCAACTATCTCTGTGACAAACTTGTGTTCATGACCCAATTCCCAGTATGTCTTGATAACTTGAATGATCTTTGAGTTTGAATAAACCTCTTCCTTTGGTTTTCCAGACTCTTTTTGTTTCCATATGTAGAATATCTTTGCATTGAGTGGATTCTTCTAATGGTACAACCACCATATCAGCATAAGGATTAAATTTCTAACACAACTTATATTCACCCATCTGGAATTTCATTCTCGATATCAACATTATTAAAAGTGATTGCGTAGAAACATGGAAGTGACAATAAGATTTTCTCAGGTCTTGAACTTCCTTTCTTCCAATACAAAAGGTCTGATTTACAGAGATAAGTTTGAGGTTCAGGACTCTTTGACCAGCTTTGAACAGAATTTTGGTCTTTCTTGGATGTGGAGTGAACAACAATTTCCTTTCTACTTTTCCAAACAATGTCACTTTTCAATAAATTTCCATCATCTATCAAATATAATCTTGATGCTCATCTCCTGAAGTACCAATCTTTGTCTCACCATCTCATCAGACCATTTTCTTTAACTTTGCTTCATCATATCCATGATACATCATTCATAATATCTGTGACACTTGATTTGACGGTATTTTATCATAATCTGAAGCATAAGAATCATCCCAAAAATAAATAATCTTCTTCTTGTTCTTGCTTACCTGAAGTATGAATGGACCTCAATCCTCTTCATCACTTGTCCAGACGATGACTCTCCATACACATACGAAATACTCAGATGTCTTCTGCCGCTTTGCACTATTCTCCCCCTCAGGATGAGCATCATCATGAGGATCGTCCTGATCTCTTGGGCGAACGGCAGAAGGTCTACATGTAGTTTGTTGTACTTGAAGATTCTCAAACTTCATCTGAAGTGCAAGCCATATTGCAATGTCTTGTTGCTGCAACTGAGGATTGTCTTTCATAGAGAGATATAGTTGATATTGTTGTTCTGGAACAGAGAGTGTTTGTGTTTGAGCTGGGTGAACATGAAGGATGTGACCAGACATATAACTTCGTACTGAAGCATCAACTTGAGAAGGGATCTGATTATCAATAGCTTTTTGAATTTGTGAGGAAATTTCAGCTTGTATATTCCCGCGCTCTTGTAAAATGGCTTTAGCAATCATCCGTTCCATCTCTTCTTTAGTCTTTTGTCTCTCCAGAATCAGCCCTTCCGCAACATACACTGGAACTTGATCTCTGACCTGCTCAGGAACTTGCTTTTTCACCTGCTCCTTAATGTGCGTGTCAACCATAGTGGGTAATGATTCGACCATAATTCTTGAGAGAATGCAGCAAAGTATCGAATGACTTCCTTGAAAAAAATCTTTCTTTGGGATGTTCAAACAAATATGAATACCGTCCTTGTAACTCCTGAAAGAAATTCTTGTATCATTTGAACCGAGCAGGTTTGGCTTTGAACAATGATAAAAGTCGGTTTGCTCTAGACAGTTTGGTGTGTTGTGATCTTGATGATGATGTTGTTTGAGTATGAGTTTCCGACAAATCCTGGAGTTTCTCAGTATTCAAAGATACGAGATTAGTATGAGTCCTAGGAGATCTAATTGGTGTGGGTAATTGTGTACTCCTAGACTCCTCTACTATCTTCCCTTTCTCCCTTCACTTTAATTCATACACTCAACATTAGTTTCCAGCCTCCTACTTCATTCTCACATAGATAGGTTATAACCAACATTAGTAACTTTGACCTCGTTCATCATTAGTTTTCTCCACTCCGGACTTTCTCTTATCACTCTGGGGCTCTAACTATTACCGGGCATCCGTGGTTCATCATTCCAAGGAGGTAAACATCATCCAATAACATTCCTACAGATCCTTCCACCCAACTTCATCTCTTCAGACCCAAGTGCTTGTTGACCAGTTTCACATTTTTTCCTCTAGCTTCTTGCTACTTCCTTGACGTTTTGTGCTCAGCGAAGACTTACTTGGAATGTATCTTGTAAGATCTTCTCGTCTGCTATTTCAAACATTGTAAACGAACTGGTGGAGTTAAACGGTAGATCTCTTTCAGGAGACGAAAAAAATCACAGTAGATCATTGTGGAGCACTTGTATAACAACCCAATAATTTTCATCAAATGCAAAATCTATTTTTACTGATTATACACAATTAACGGGGGAAAAATTTTTTTTTTTCGCTTTATTACATTACTTATATATCTCAGTATGTCATAACTAAAGTAGACGAGCTCACGCAACCTATCTATGACAATCCTATCTTCATATATGTCAAGCAATCATCATAATATATCAAGTCAATATCATAATATCATTTTTACAAAGTACATTATTCCTATAATGTACCATTCGCAACGTTATATCAAAACGGGCTTTAAACCGTTATCGTATGCCTCTAAACCCTAATTCCATGAATGATTAATATCTAAAGTGAATGCACAAGCTACTAAGCATATGTTTCAATGTAAATAAGATATCTCTATTGAAATATAAAATCTCTTCAAGTCAAAGTACAAATCTCTAAAAGCTCAATGTACAAGTCATTAAGCATGATCTCAAAAATAGCCGTTTTACCTCCGTTTTCATTCTAATTTCTTCACCACCACTTAAGCAAGTTACTACACTCATTTTACACTATATAAACCCTAAATATTCCATTCATAAGCTTTCATACATCTTTTTGCACTCAAAACCCTAATTCAAAAGTCAGAAACCCTAACCCGAGCTAAATACTACACAATGACCCGTTTCTTCATTTTAATCCATTTTAAACCTTAACCAACACTCAAATGAGTTGCAATAACTTATTTTACAATCATATCAATCAATTCAATCAATATTTCATCATTACTTCATCATTTTACTTCACTGTATGTAAAACTATCCCTAGAAACCCGAAATGTACCTAATTGGTGTCATTTAACCCGTTTACCGTTTTAAACCATTTAATCCCAAAACCAACCAAGGGGCCATTGTAAACTCATAAAATGATTTTAAAAATCATTATCTATCATTACATGGCAATTTCAAGAAATCAAAGCCTAGAAAACTAACAAAAATCCAGAAAACCCAAATTATGCCCAATTATCATTTTTGACCCGTTTATTCATTTTCTACCCATTTAACTAAAACCCCCTATCAATTATTATTATTATCCCTTAATAATACAACCTAGGATCTATAATCCAATCAATCATGACCCAATTACAAAGAAATAATAAACCTAGAAGTTAAGAAAACCCTAAAGCAAGCCCTATTTGAACCCGGACCTCTTTCTTCAATTCTAATCCGTTTTAACCACAAAGACCAATTGCTAACTTTGCTAATAACTTAATAACATACCTTAACAACCTATTTCATCTATCCTAATCATTATAAACACAATGTAACTTGGAAAACTCTTGAAAACCAGTCGAGCCCAAAAACAGACCCGCGGCTAAACTTGACCCATATTAAGACCCATCCAGGCAAGAAACTTACATGAACTCCTTCTAGAAACACTTAAATCACTTACCCACTCCTTATACCTTGTCCTTGGTCCAAAAATAAAGCCACAACCCCCTTGATGACTCATTCAGCCGCGCTAAAGTAACCCCCACACAAACCACCCTTCTAGTTGCTTTCTCACATCCATGACTCATCCATACGTCAGCCCCATAGCTTCACCACATCATGTACTAGACCTTAAAAGTGTCTCACATCAGATTCATGAGCTTCCTTAACCTCCTTTATCTCCAAAAACTAGTATACATAGAGCTAGAAACCTTCACTTCATTTTCATCCCCCACTCTCTTATCTCATACCCATTATAGGCAACAATCCTTTGCTCCCTTATGATCCTAGGATCATTAAAGAAGTTCAAGAACCGAAGCAATAAATAATGAAGCCCCCGGAGTAAAGATACAAAGCGTACAATGGAAATAATCACCCGAAACTCCCCATTTTCCACATTTTTGAATCATTGAAGCTCCAAACCCAGGTTATTTGAATGTTCTACTTCTGCTACTACGCCTTAAATGTTTGCATATTAATCCTAAATAACTCTTGGTTTAAAGTTTTCATAACTCCATATACATGCTCATTTTCTATTTGATCCAAAACCTTACACCCGACACCCTAATTTCGCGTTTTTCTTAAAACCTAAATGTTAATAATTGTAAAATATTGATATATCTAAAACCTAGCAATCTTAAAATAAAATTAAAATAACCACTTTATTGATAATTGAGGAATTTGAACTTAAAAACCCACGTGTTTACGTTTTGAAACCCTAAATTTGACCAAGTTTTGCTTCCCTAGCCTAACGAAACGTTATATTAAACTTGTGTAGCGTTAAAAAATCATAATTTAGTTAGTTAAACTATAAATGTCTAATGTAATGTTTAAACTAAGCTTCATGGCAATTTGGATATGTTTTGTATTTAAATCCCTGCAAGGGGTTATATATTAACTTTCGGAAAACTTATAACTAAAAGGACTAAAAGTGTCATTTTATCAAAGTTATAACTCCAGGGATCTATTATGTCACTTTTCAAAGTCCAAGGTTTACTTGGTATATCTTTCAAAGTAGGACCAAAGTCGTAAAAATGCAAACTCCAAGGCCTAATTTGCAATTTTCCAACCCTAGGGTCTAAAATGCAACATTTTGAAAAATGTGTAAAATCATATTATAACCTTACCAGACATAACTTTAATTAACGCTTTTCGTGCTTAACATTTCCAGATATTGAATAAAACGCTTAAACCGATTATTATCGTATCACAATACTAGGGAGCTCTATTAAGGAGTTTCATCTTTGTATTTCGTTCGACTGATTGTTGGGTTTACGATTTAAAGTGCCCCTAGCTCCTCAAACGTTTACTGAATGACTTCGAATTATGATGGCCCGAACGGAGTATACAATAATCCAACCATCTATAAAACTCATAACTCCTAAAACTAAGTTCTAGAAAACAATCTTCCTAAAACTAACATATTTACTCAGGTTCGTTACGGGCTATTACTTTCATTACAATAATCAACATTCCCCGTTAAGATTGTGATAAGGTCTTCAGCTTTCATTTCAGAAAAGTATTACATCTACCTTTCAGTTGAGATTTCATAGCCTCGCCATTCAATCTTTTAAATTTTTATAAACCCGCAAGGGGATACATGCTCAATTGAATTTTAAAAGATAACAAGTACTTAAAACCGATATTGTGAAGTTCATAACCTCGCCTTTACTCATTTACATGTTTTATAAACCCGCGAGGGGGATACATGCTTGTTACAAACTCTTTTACATACTCGTTTATCTTATAACAATGTGATTACTTTTCAAAGACTTATACATGCTTAAACCAGGAATACAAGTGTTTTTACAAGTTATATGCTATCCTGATACACTATTATCACTAATGTCTAAGTTACTTTATGCCAAAAGTCCCTCATTATCATGGACCATTAATCACTTATGGGTGAACGCAAATATTGTGGATAGATCTATCGGGATTGACGAATCCTATTTGTGTTAGCCGGATAGGTAACCAAACACACTATATTTGAATTTCATAGGTATATGGCAAGTACCTACACCGAGGGCCATTATCTCTCTATATATATATCACATCATTTTGGGTATATATATACACTAGTCAGTTTGTGTGCCATGAGCTTAGACCAGACTATACTATACAAGACATGACCAAACAAGACAATAACGCAGTAATACACTATTACTATGATAATTGCATTCGTTGCAATTATTACAAATAACGGGTATATAATAACGTGACCCAAGATCAAAACAATAACATTTTCTAAAAAATTGTGTCTGTACAATATTACACTATGACCTGTATATAACAGTTTATTCAACTAAGAATTTCGACATCACCATTTGGTTGCTTTTTAGCATGTTTATCTCAGATTATTGAGCAATATACGGCACAGAGTGGCATGGACATGAAGATGGCTAAAACTTGTTATCATTCACATTGTATGTAACTAGATTTTGGGACCTACCTTTGTAAAACTCTGATTTGAAATGAATGAAAAACTATCTTTTGTGAACAAACTCTCTTTTAGGTCGTTTTTCTATGAATATGATTTTTTTTCATGAAGTAATACCTCCAGATTAGCTTCCGATACTAGATGTAAAAATGGGGTGTTACAGGATTGGTATCAGTGCATGTTATAGAGAACGAATGTCCAAAACCTTAAACTATAAACCACATTTTCATCTTTTCAGCCATCAAAGTTCCTCCGAGGCCACTACATTCCAGAACAAGTAATGTATATATATCAATATCTATAATACTATTACATAAATAACTTATGTATTACAACTAGGTTGTTAATAGAACGATGTCTTCTCCCAACCGCTCTACTTCTGATATTGATGAGCTTTTTCTCTATGATTATGCTTAACTATACATCAGTCTCATCGATTATTTCCCATCTTCACCTGTAAAGCAGTTCTTTAACTCTTTCAAGAAACTCTACAGATAATATAAACCCATCAGTAATCTTAAATTTCTACAATAATCCTTGTTTTTGAAGGACCGTACAAATCAATTTATGCTAAGGAATTACCTATTTCATCACTAGATCTTAATACTTCACCAGCTATTTTAGAGCTCTATCACTAAGTATTACCAACCATCACTACTATATATCCACGATTTTTTCTTTTATTCCTGCAAGAACTATAACCACCTAATAAGCAATCCATTCTCCATATTCTTCCTCAACTACGTTATTTAATTCATCTCGGAATCAAACTTGTAATTTGGTATCACCGTCTTCCTTAGTTTATACTTCTATCCCTCCTCAAGTATTTGAAATAGGAAAATGTTCAGATAAGATGCATCTAAAACATCACGAGGAACAAGTCGAAATATATCTTGAATATTTAGATGAACTCTATCTTCACCGCATTGAGAGAATGGAAGAAGGACGTATAAATGGTAACGAACTGAAGACTGAACTCAAGGAAATCCGTATTCAGATTGTCAAACTTCAAAAGAAGCGGTTAGGGAAAAAGGATAAGATTGCCTTTGCTCACTACAGAATTTCCAATATTGAACGAATCATTGAGAAAATCCAAGCTCGTCACTAAACAAATCAAGAAGATCTTTAGAATGTCATCTACCAACTCAGAATCAATAAACTCTTAGACTAGTTATAGCTTTATCCTAAGCCACGGGATGTGTGGTATAAATAAAAACGCTTGTCAAATCTTGACTATGTATAGTGAAAAGGCAAGTTATTTATAAAGGCAATCCCGTTTCATACCTTATTGTTTCCAACTTATCTCTCTTTCATCATCATTTCCACCATTGCGTCAATTATTTCCCGTCTTTTATCAAAACCTCTAGAGCTTAAAAATTTAAAAATAAGCATTTTCCTTTAAGCATTTTAAGCATCACATTCTCTTTTATTACTTTTCAAAACTTATGAATAGCATTCTTACTACGTATCATCTTTTGTTGATAGAATGCCTCCCAAAAGGACGTCAACATCTGAAACACCAGCCATAACCTTTGGATGCCATCCGACAACTGATTAGATGATGGATACTCTTCAGCTCTGAAAGCACAAGTTGCTGTTCATGGCAAACTTTTCGAGCAATATCCAATAGGAACACTGAACCCATAGAAATTCCTATAGCAAAAAGAGGAAACTACAAAGAATTCATAAAATGTCAACCTTCCTATTTCAATGGCACAGAAGGAGCTGTCGACCTTATTCTCTGGTTTGAACGTATTGACTCAGTATTTTCTCGTAGCAAGTGTGCTGAGGAAGATAGAGTGACATTTGCTACTGGTACTCTAACCAACGATGCCTTGTCTTGGTGGAATGCATATGCCCAACCAATGAGAATAGAGCAAGCTAATCAAATCACCTGGATTGAGTTAAAAAGGCTTCTGACAAACAAGTATTGTCCTCGAACTGAGATCAAGAAAATGGAAGATGATTTTATGGTCAAACTGTAAATGGAATTGTCTCAGACATATATAGAAGATTCCAAGAATTAACAATCTTTATGTCCAAACATTGTTCCGTATTCGAGAAACTTATGAAGCTTTCATCAGGGACATACCGCAAAGCATGAAGAACGTTACTGCCTCAAGCCTCAAACTTTGGAGGAATCCATAACATAACCCAGAGATTAAAGGATCAGATGAAAAAGCGAGATTCCGTGTCAAGAAACCAATGATCACAAACGAAAGCTTAAGGATAAAGGAAACATCATCAACAACAATAACTATCAGAATAAATATAACAATACATCCATAATGAGATTACCACCGACAAACAAATGAGAAGACAAGAAACCTTCAAGATTTATACCTGCCACCACGATATACTGGAAACTGTCCATTGTGTGAAAGATGCACCCTACATCACATAGGACCCCTTAACTGTCAAATGCCGGACTGCAACAGAGTAGGGTCATCTGACCAAGATCTGCAACAAACAAAACCACTATAAACAATCTACAAACTGTATCCCGTAACTTGAATGCTGTGGAAAAAAAAGGACATTATGCGAATCGGTGCTCAAAAGCAACAAAAGGGCCATAAGAAAACCATACTAAGGGATGAGTTTAATATTTTGTTCACTTTAGTACATTCTACCCTATAAACAACCCACGGGATATTCACTCTCATCCAGAAACTTCTTTATCTAAAAACCCCCAATCATCAAGCAACAATCCTCGTCGTCTGTACATTATCCTACATACAAGATACGAAGCATAAGTATCAAATCTTTAGGAGTTTCATATGTAAAGTTATCCATGAATTAATAAAGTGATAATTCTGTTACATCTTGTTATCTGGTGGTATTAAAACTCGTCAATTCTATAATGTTCAACTCTGAATACTCCCCTCATACCTTTGAAACATAAATTATCATCCTCAATTATATGGGCGTCAGTACAATCAACATCTTAATATTATCTAACAATTCATGATCATATCATTTACACACTTAGCCATAACGTGTTTTATACTTAGGAAAGACGATTTAATGATCATCTTATGAAATGAATTATGGTCACTTCTTTCATTGAATAAGGAAATTATAAATCACCGAACTATGAATTTATTAAATTCTCAGTTACAAGAAGTTGATGCTTCTTTTTGTTGTGGACTAATTAAATAAGTAGGCTTAATATATAACAAAAACGTACAAACAAGTTTCATTTAACCTTATTGTACAACAATTCTTAATCATTATCATTATTACCTTTATTTTTATTATTACCTTCATCATCTGTTCATTTAAAAATCTGTATCTCACATGATTAGCAACTCTCTTACAAATTCATAATCATTCCTTGACATTACTCATTCCATGATCTTCGTATTCTAAAAATTTTCTATTATATTCTGCAACATAATAACAAGGAAACACACAAGAATCTATACAATGTCAAATGATTTCAATACCACTAGGTATGAAGATTTTGACAAAGACTTGTGATAGCATTCTTATTCGATGTTGACTTTTAAAGGTTAATGAATAACGATTCTTTACGATCACAGTAGCACAGCAGAAGCATGGTAGGCCCATAACCCACAGGTTTCATAAATCAAAGTATTTCATCACCCAGGTTCTATCAGAATCTGAAGAAATTCTATTGGCTGTCATCAAGAGGTGTAATCTTGGAAATAAGTAGACGTGTGAAAGGAGGTAATTATAATTATGGTGCGCAACATAATTATAAATGCATCACACACGTGAACTTGTGACCTTGATTAACCTAAATTCATACCCAGTACCTATCTCTAAACAATACCACTATAACTTTCAATTAAATCTCGGGACGAGATTTCTGTAAGGGGTGGAGACTATAACAACCCAAGAATTTTCATCAAATGCAAAACCTATTTTACTATTATCACAATTATACGGGGAAATTTTTTGCTTTATTACATTACTTATATATCTCAGTATGTCATAACTAAAGTAGACGAGCTCACGCAACCTATCTATGACAATCCTATCTTCATATATGTTAAGAATCCATATAAATAAAACGAAAAAAATCAAAATCAAATTCTCAATTTACAAGTACATTATTCCTATAATTGACCATTCGCAACAGTATATCAAAATGGGCTTAAAACCATATCGAATGCCTCTAAACCCAATTCCATGAATTAATAAAATCAACCTTTAATGCACAAGCAACTAAAGCATAAGTGTACAAGTAATAAGATATCACATATGAAAAATAAAATCTCTTCACGTCAAATGTACAAACCTAAAAGCTCAATGTATAAGTCATTAAGCATGATCTCTAAAATAGCCGTTTTACCTCCGTTTTCATTCTAATTTCTTCACCACCACTTAACAAGTTACTCTACTCATTTTACAAGATTAAACCCAAAATAATCCTTCATAAGCTTTCAACATCTTTTGCACTCAAACCTAATTCAAAAAAGTCAGAAACCTAACCCGAGCTAAATTCTTACACAATGAACCCGTTTCTACAATTTAATCCAATTTAAACCTTAACCAACACTTCAAATAAGTATGCAATAACTTATTTTTACAATCATATCAACCTATTCAAATCATTATTTGCCATCATTACTTCATCATTATAACTTCACTTGTACGAAAAACATATCCTAGAAAACCCTAATGTACCTAATTGTTTCATTTAACCCGTTTACACATTTTTAAACCATTCTACTCCCAAATAACCAACCAAGGGCCATTGTAAACTCATAAAATAAAGTTTACAAATCATTATCTAACATTCACTAGGCTAATGTCAGGAAATCAAAGCCTAGAAAACCTTATAACGAATCCAGAAAACCCAAATTATGCCAAATAATCATTTGCCCGTTGTCTTCATTTTCCTACCCATTATTAACTCAAACCACCTATCAATTATTAATATTTATCCATAATATACTACCTAAGGATCCAATAATCATCAATCTTGACCCAAAGTCAAGAAATATAAACCTAGAAAGTCAAGAAAACCCTAAACGAGCCCTATTTGAACCCGTGACCTCGTTTCTTCAATTCTAATCCGTTTTAACCCAAACAATTGCTAATCTTTGCTAATTACTTTAATACCAGACCTTAACAACCTATTTCATCTATCCTTAATCATTATAAACACAATGTAACCTATCTATGACAATTCAACATTTTTTTTCCCCCCATATATTGTCAAGCAATCATCATAATATATCAAGTCAATATCATAATATCATTTTTACAAAGTACATTATTCCTATAATGTACCATTCGCAACGTTATATCAAAATGGTCTTTAAACCGAACCGTATGCCTCTAAACCTAATTCCAGAATGATTCATATCTAAAGAATGACAAGCTACTAAATCATATGTACAAGAATATAATATCTCATTTGAAATATAAAATCTCTTTAAGTCAAAGTACAAATCTCTAAAAGCTTAATGTACAAGTCATTAAGCATGATCTCTAAAATAGCCGTTTTACCTCCGTTTTCATTCTAATTTCCTCACCACCACTTAAGCAAGTTACTACACTCATTTTACAAGATGTAAACCCTAAATATTCGATTCATAAGCTTTCATACATCTTTTTGCACTCAAAACCCTAATTCAAAAGTTAGAAACCCTAACCCAAGCTAAATACTACACAATGACCCGTTTCTTGATTTTTATCCATTGTAAACCCAAACCAACACTCAATAAGTGCAATAACTTATTTTACAATCATACAATCTATTCAACATTATTTCATCGATTACTTCATCATTTTACTTCACTTGTCGTAAAACATATCCCTAGAACCCTAAATGTACCTAATTGTTATTTAACCCGTTTACTCGATATAAACCATTCTAATCCCAATATAACCAAACAAGGGCATTGTAACTCATAATATGAGTTTACAAATCATTATCTATCATTTAACTTGGCAATGTGCAAGAAATCAAAGCCTAGAAAACCTTAACGAATCCAGAAAACCCTAATTATGCCCTAATTATCATTTTGACCCGTTTATTCATTTTCTACCCATTTAAATCAAACCACCTATAAATTTATTATTATTTAATCCATAATATAATACCTAGGATCAAAATCTATCAATCTTGACACCAAATGGAACATGAAATATAAACCTAGAAATCCATGAAACCCTAAACGAGCCCTAATTGAACCCGAGACCTCTGTTTCTTCAATTCTAATCCGGTTTTACCCAAACCAAATTGCGTAACCTTGCTATTACTTTAATACTAGAAAAGAAAGACCTTAACACTTTTTTTTGTTTTTGTATTTGGGGGGGGGGGGGGGGGGGGGGGGGGGGGGGGGGGGGGGGGGGGGGGGGGGGGGGGGGGTGTTACCTATTTCATCTATCCTTAATCATTGTAAACATAATGTACCTTGGAAAGACTCTGAAAACATGTCCAGCCAAAACAGACCCGCGACTAAACTTGACCCATTTTGACCCATTTAAGACCCATCCATGTGCAAGATACTTACATGAACTCCTTCTAGAAACCCTTAAGCAGCTTACCCACCTCCTTATACCTTTCCTTGGTCAAAAATAAAGCCACATGACCCCCTTGATGACTCATTTCAGCCGCGGCTGAAGTACCACCACAAACACCCTTCTAGTTGCTTTCTAACATCCATGACTCATCCATACTCAGCCCCTAGCTTCACCACATCATGTACTAGACCTTACAAGTGTCTCACATCAGATTCATGAGCTTCCTTAACCTCCTTGATCTCAAACTAGTATAAATAGAGCTAGAAACCTTCACTTCATTCTCATCCCCCACTCTCTTATCTCATACCCATTATAGGCAGCAATCCTTTGCTCCCTTATGATCCTAGGATCATTAAAGAAGTTCAAGAAGTGAAGCCCTGAAGAATTGAAGCCCCGGAGTAAAGATACAAGGCGTACGAGTGGAAATACTACCCGAAATGACCCATTTCCACCATTTTTGATCATTGAAGCTCAAACCCAGGTTGAATGTTCTAATTCTGCTACTAAACCTTATAAGTTCATGTTTTTTGAATCCTAATATACTCTTGTTAAAGTTTCATAACTCAATTCATGCTCATTTTCCATTTTGATCCAAAATCGTACACCCGAAACCCTAATTTTATGTTTTTCTTAAAACTAAATGTTATAATGATTAAATATTGTTATAAATCTATTCGCCTAGCATGCCATAAACCTAATGTTAAAATAACCACTTTATTGATTAATGAAGGAATTTGAACTTAAAACCTACGCGTTTACGTTTTGAAACCCTAATTTGACCCGTTTTGCTTCCTAGCTTAACGAATCGTTATTTTAAACTTGTGTTGCGTTAAAACTTCATATTTTAGTTTATTATAACTTATAAATGTCTATTGAAATGTTAAACTAAGCTTGCATGGCAATTTTGTGGACATGTTTTGTAATTATAATCCATGCAAGGGGTAACATAGTAACTTTCGGAAACTTATAAACAAAAGGACTAAAAGGTTCATATTATCAAAGTTATAACTCCCAGGGATCTAGTATGTCCACTTTTCCAAAGTCTCAAGTTACTTGGTATATCTTTCAAAGTTGAGGGACCAAAGTCGTAAAAGTGCAAACTCCAAGGGCCTAATTGCAATTTTCCAAACCCCAGGGTCTAAAATGTAACATTTTGAAAAAGTGTAAAATCATATTTAAAACCTTACCAGACATAACTTTAATTAACGCTTCTCGTGCTTAACATTTCCAGATATTGATTAAAACGCTTAAAACCGATTATATCGTATCACAATACTAGGGAGCTTCATATTAAGGAGTTTCATCTTGGTATTACGTTCTGACTGAGTTGTTGGGTTTACGATTTAAAGTGCCCTAGCTCCTCAAACGTTTACTGAATGACTTCTGAATTATGATGGCCCGAACGGTGATACAATAATTCCAAACTCTTCAATCAAACTCATAACTCCTAAAACTAAAGTTCTAGAATACAATCTTCCTAAGACTCAACATATTTACTCAGGTTGCGTGACGTGGCTATTTACTATCATTTTACTATATCAACATTCCCCGGTTAAGATTGTGATAAGGTCGTCAGCTTTCATTTCAGAATAATTATTACATCTACCTATCAGGTGAGTTCATAGCCTCGCTTTTCAATCTTTTGAATGTTTTATAAACCCGCGAGGGGGATACATGCTCAATTGTTTTTAATATATACAAGTACTTAAAACCGATATTGTGAAGTTCATAACCTCGCCTTTACTTATTTACATGTTTTATAAACCCGCGAGGGGGATACATGCTTGTTTACAAACTCTTTTACATACTCGTTTATCTTATAACAATGTGATTACTTTTCAAAGACTTATACATGCTTAAACCATGAATACAAGTGTTTTTACATGTTATATGCTAATCTGATATACCATTATAACTAATGTCTAAGTTACTTTATGCCAAAAGTCCCTCATTATCATGGACCATTAATCACTTACGGGTGAACGCGAATATTGTGGATAGATCTATCGGGATTGACGAATCCTGTTTGTGTTAGCCGGATAGGTAACCAAACACACTATATTTGAATTTCATAGGTATATGGCAATTACCTACACCGAGGGCCATTATCTCTATATATATATATATCACATCATTTTGGGTATATATATACACTAGTCAGTTTGTGTGCCATGAGCTTAGACCAAGACCAAATCAGACCAAACAGACCAAACAAGACGATAACGCAATAATACACTGTTACTATGATAATTGTATTCGTTGCAATTATTACAAATAACGGGTATATAATAACGTGACCCAAGATCAAACTATTTATCAAACCTATGAATTTCACTCAACCATTGTGTTGACTTTTTAGCATGTTTATCTTAGGTAATTGAGCAACTTATGGCACGGAGTGGCATGGACTTGAAGATGGCTAAAACTTGTTATCATTCACATTGTATGTAACTAGATTTTGGGACCTGCCTTTGTAAAACTCTGATTTGAAATGAATGATAACGTATCTTTTGAACAAACGTCTCTTTTGGGTCGTTTTCTATGATTATGATTGTTGTTTCCATGAAATAATACCCCAGATTAGCTTCCGCTGCTATATTGTAAAAATGGGGGTGTTACAGTCTTTGTTTAGTACTTAAAAAGTTAATACATCTTAGTAAAAAGGTTATTGCATCACAACATATATTGTTAGTGCATTACAACTAAAAAAGTTAATTTATCTCCGTTAAAACAGTTAGTGCATCACAATGTATTTTGTTAATGCATTATAGTTGAAAAAATTTAGTACATTTCACTTAATTAAAAATAAGAAACGTTTGGATTATAACAACCGAATCAAATGATTAATAGTATGATGCTCTAAATAGTGATGCACTAACGAATAAATAAAATGCATTAAAACAAACGATGTGATGCAGCGTAAATGACATTATGATGAACTAATAACAAATTGTAATGCACTAACACAACATACTGTGATGCACAGGAAATGAATTTGTGTTGCACTAACATATAGCAGGGATGCAATAAACAAACATCGTGATGCACTATAAAAAACACTTTGATAAAGTAGCATATAACAGTAATGAAATTTCATAAAATTAAGATAATGTTGCATTAATCATTTGTATGCTATACTTTTTTACAAAACACCAGTAGACATAATTACTTTTTGTTTCAACATATAAAACGTTGTTTTTGATAGAACAAGAGTGTTGACAAGATCCAATATCACTAGGGGTGAGCATAAAAAATGAAATAACCAAAAATTGAAACCGAACCGAACCGAAAACAACCGAACATGTCAAAACTAAACCGAACTTCAAATTCGGTTTTCGGGTTGGATATAGGTTTGGAAATCAAAATCGAAAACCGACCAAAAACCGAATTTATATAAATATATATATTTTTTAAATACTCATTTATTAAAAATTCCATTAAAATTTTATCCTGATATAAAAAAACACTTTTTATGCTTGAAATTTATTTTTTTAAATATCTAAGTAGTTATTTTTTTATTTTGGTTTTCGGTTCGGTTTTCGAGTTGACCCCAAAAAGAATTTCAGTTTTCGGTTCGGTTTTTAAGTTGACTCCAAAAAGCATTTCGGTTTGGTTCGGTTTTTGGGTTGACCCAAAAAAAAATTAACCAAACTAACCGAACCGAATTAACCGAACAACCCAATAACCGAACCGATCAACACCCCTAAATATCACATAACTGGAATACGTCTTAAATGGACGTATCTTGGAAGATTGATATGGTGATAATCTTACGCAACCATTTGATGCAACTAATTGTATTTACCAGCATGTTGCATATATTTTCATAGATATTGTGCATTGAACTTTTTTGTAGCATTACTAGAGTTTTAGTCTTCATTTTAGAATCGTACGTGCGAGATATTGCTTCAGTTCCTACTTCCTAGTATATCATTTAAATTCTCATAACCATGACGAAGCTGCAAAGCTCTTTCTTTTCTTGTTAGGTTATATGCGACACGGTATGCAATGTGTGTTAACCGGAAAAATTGACAATTATCTATCAAGCATTAATTGTCTAATTGACAATCATCTATCAAGCATTAGTTGTTTAATTGACGATTATCTATCATGCATTAGTTATCCAGTTGTCAATGTCTATTTCTATATTCATTCTTGTACCCCCTATATATTGTATCAAATGAAAAATGGAAAACAGGCAGTTTCACCTTCTACATGGTATTTGAGTGGGTCTGATCCTCAGACCGAGGTGGTTATGTTGAGCCGCCTCCCTTACGCCACCCCGTCAAACCATCTCCTCAAAAAAAAATTGTTTGTTTTATTTTTAAAATGTGCTAAGGTCACGAGTTGTTAAAACGTGCTAAAGTCACGTTCGTGCTAAGGTCACGAGTTGTTAAAATTTACACTGTGATGCAGTAAAATCTACATAGCGATGCAGTAAAATATACAATTTAATGCAGTAAAATTTACAATGTGATGCAGTAAAATATAGAAGTTAATGCAGTAAAATTTACACTGTAATGTAGTAAAATATAGAAGTTAATGCAGTAAAATTTACACTGTAATGTAGTAAAATATATAATTTAATGCAGTAAAATTTACAATTTAATGCAGTAAAATTTACATAGTGATGCAGTAAAATATATAATTTAATGCAGTAAAAATTTTAATGTGATGCAGTAAAATATAGAAGTTAATGCAGTAGAGTTTACACTGTAATGCAGTAAAATATACAATTTAATGCAGTAAAATTTATAATTTGATACAGTAAAATTTACACAGTGATGCAATAAAATATACAATTTAATGTAATAACATTTACAATGTGATGCAGTAAAATATAGAATAAATCTACTACATCACAATGTATAAATCTTCTACACCACAATATTATTATACTGCATCAAAATATATAAATCTACTTCATCACAATGCTATCTACGACTTTACAGTGTAAAAATCTATTGCATCATAATGTATGAATCTGCTGCATCACAATGTAATTCTATTGCATCATGATGCATTAAATAATAACACCATGATGTAGTAACTATTATACACTAAACAATATTGTTCTACTGTGCATCAGAATGTATATTTTACTGCATTGATTCACTCTGAATATGCTATACGTAATTATATAGTAAAAGGATATGTCAATAATAGTATAGTAAGTAATTTTTGTCGGATTTAAGAAACAAACTTTTAACCAAAGTTGTCTCAAAAACCTCCTAGGTCGTTTTCCCTCGACGAAGTGTGAATTGAGAATCGGTTAAATTCATGATCGCGCGTTTTGAATGGTTTCAAACTTTTGAATTGATTATCTATTTCTACAATTAAAAACACATAAAATATTCAAAGGAAAACAATTAAGCACAAAAACGATAACGGGAATTAAATAAATGCGACAATTAAATCCTAAATTATCAAAAATTAAACCTAGAATAATTTTTAAACTTTTCCTAATCCTATTTATAAGAAAAAGCTAAGGAAATCCTAAACCGAGAGTGATTAAAGTTAAAAACGAAGAAAACGAGAACGAGAATCAAATCCCGTTCTTTAAAAAGTGAATTTCTTAAATTTTAACCCTACGAAAGTAAATTTAAATCCTAAGCCTAAAATATGATAAAAGATAATTTTATAATTTTTTTTATTTTTTTTTGATTATTTTTCTATTTTTTATAATTTTTTAAAGTTTTTAATAAAAGAAAATGTTAAAAATACAAAACTTTGAATTAAAAATTTAAGAAAATTACTGAAAGTGTAAAACAATGTGACTGATTTGATAAAAATATAAGCTAAAAACAAGCTGGCCAAAAAAGCCCCTAAAAGCTCTATGATAAGCTACGGCTTATTAAAGAAAATAGAAAATTAAAAAGTGTATAAGAGATTAATGTAGGACTATCTTGACAGATAGCCCTACTGGTGTTGGTGGTTTAAGTGTGTGTGTTGTGGGACGAGTATGTGTTGAAGGTTAGGTTATGGGTTCGAATCCCATGGCTTAACTTTTTGCATTTTTTTTAATTTTTCAAATTTTCTAAAACAAACTCATAGAATAGCTTATAAGGAACAATTTTTATAGAAGAAACTTTTTATGAAAACTAGAAAATAAGCTCGAAAAGAGCTTAAAATTATGACATATTAAGACTTAGCGTATTTTTGCTTTTTCACTAAACTTAAGGAAACAAAAAAGCTAGAATAAGCTCAAGCTTAAGTAAAAGAGCTACTATCACCCTAAAGCTAACCTAATAAGCAAATCTAAGCTAGAAACAAGCAAAAAGAATAAGCCATGAGTTGAAAAATCAAATAAGCACTTGAGCCTAAAACTAAATTCCAAACAAACTTATGAGCTTAATTTTCAGCACTCAAACGGATCCTTATGACAAAATGGCTTGTACTAGATTAAAGCTTAACTTCCAAAGTATCTAAAACAGCTTAAAAAAATAGTTTGAAAATTAAATGAACTAAGAAAATGCTTAATGAAAAAGACTGTTTGGCTCAGCAGGAGCTGAATTTTTTTTGGTTTTTTATAAAAAAAACAAAGTACTGATTTTGAGCTTAAAAACGGATGACTAATTAAGCTAAATACTACAAAATAAGTTTAAACATATGAAATATGACCTACAATCTACTTGCATACTAAAAATTAAGATCTAACAACTATTTTTACCATCTGATTTTTAAACTTGAATATGGCAGTTTGTCTGTTTTCTATGCTGATGCAGTTGACACCTAAATGACCAAAACTCTAAACTATTTATTGTAGGATATAGATCTTTGTTCCTATACTCTTTAAACACCAAACAGAATGCAAAATGATTAACTAAACCACTTAGAACAAGTTTAATCTTAGAATGCTAATGAAACTGACTAATGCTAACAGATTTAAACTAGCAACTCTTAAACCTATAAAAAACTAGATTTAGCCTATCAAATCCTTAAATCCTGCTCTTATAAACCTCAAAATGAAGTTTCAAATTAAACTAAAGGACCAAATGGTGTCTAGCAGTACTAACTCAAATTAGTACTGCTTGACCCAAACACCCCTTTAATTCACTTAAACTCATTTTAAGCTTATAATTATAAGAATTAAGACTAGAAACTCAAATACCAGATAGTGCAGAGCTTATAATAACCCTAATGATCAACTTTCAAGAATCAAATAAGCAAAAACTATAAGCTACAAGCTAAAGCTAATTTTTATGGATTTTTCAACTGTTATATAATAAAAGCTTATAAAATGAAATTTAAACTACAAACTAAACTCAATAAGCATTAATCAACAATAAGAGGCAACATTAAGCACATCAAAATAGTTATAAGCAGATTAAGCAAGTTGAAATAATATGCATAATATAACTAGAATGTAAATTGACAATAGAAAAATAGAAAAATGTAAAAAGAAGAGTACCTCTACCTCAGCTAA